>JACEVL010001761.1:0-23232 GCA_020284085.1 Aporrectodea caliginosa
GATTCGAACCCGCGGAGACCAGCGTAAATGGAAGCGCTATAGTCTAGGCGGCTCAGCACAAACGCGTGAACTAAGGAGACTGCTGCTTGAAAAGTCAGGGAGCGAGCAATGACCCTGAGCTGCCGCAACTGGTAGTAGCAGCTGCGGCAAATTTGATTTACGTGAGGTGCAAAGGTGAGCTCTTGGTCCAATAGCACCCCGAGGTCACGCACCACCAGAGAAAAGGACATTGCGGGGAATTTAGCTGAGAGAGCGCTTCGGTCTAGCTTGGCAAGCTGTTGCCTGGTGCCCAACCAGATTAAATTGGTTTTTTGGGCGTTGAGGCGGAGCCGGTTCGAGGACATCCAATCTGCGAGGGCCCCCATTGCCTGCTGCATGGTGCGGGCAGCCCCGATCGCGGCGAGGGGAGCGCAATGCAGATATGCCTGGGTGTCGTCTGCATACAGCTGGCTTAGCACACCGTAGGAAGATAAGAGAGTCCCAATGTCAGAATTGTAGAGTAGATAAAGTAAAGGAGCCAAGACAGAGCCTTGCGGGAGCCCAAATGGAGTCAGGACCCAGAGGGACCTGCTCATTATGTTAAACATTCGTTCGCTAATAGATTCCTTTGCTGTACATGTATGCAAGTATCGAACATGCTACGTGGAGGGTGCGAGCTAATTCACAGGCGCTCAGTCAAAACAGAATATATAGGCAGGTAAGAAGACAAGTCTCCGTCACAGTCTCCGATTTCTTTGAGCAGCTCCTCTGAAACGACACGGCGCTCGTGAATAAGTTGGTGCCCTGCGCAAAGCGCTTTGGTGATTTCGAGATTACGATTAGTAGCAAACAGCGTTTAACTGTTACGTTTGGCTAACAGAGCCTTTCAATTTGAGTTCACCATACAATGCCTTAATTGAACAAGAATTCTGCGACGAATATATATCTTCGGTAGAGAGCGTTATAAAGGTTTGTAATTATTTTTAGCAATTTTCACCCCTAATTCTGCTACATTCATTTATTAAGCGCTATAATCCAATGGCAGTTTTATACATTGTTTATCATTATTTTGTGGCCGCTAACTTCCGTTACCGTCGTCCCTACCCTATGCGTAGGAGCAGTAAATGCACTCTAGCCATTAATTTATTTATTCTTGTTTAACGACATCCTATGGCTGCTATGACCGTTGACGTCTTTAACAGAAAGCAATTATAATTGTATATCAGTTCATTTCTCGATTTTACATCCCTTCGTTTCGACAACTCTAGCGTTTTAAGGCCTAGGCTGAATTTATAGCCTCTGAGGGAAACGTTTTAAAGGTGTCTAAGGCTACCACTAATTCATTACTTGCACAGCGACATCTTGTGGCCGGCAAAGCAAATTGGTCCACCTTTTTACTTATATTCCAATTAAATTACTTTCAAAATGTAGCCTAGTTCCCGTTTTGACGACGCTCTGTCATAAGAGAGATAATCAACTGCGCCCTCCTTCATCCACGGTTCAGACTGGCACCACTGGAGGACACGGCAATTGCGGAGAGTCAGTTTCCACGTAGTTTAACGACGCTGTCTCAACGTCGCCCTCCTCCTTTATTGCAGCCAGGATGGGTGCCAAACCCACATAATTCTCCTTTAAATCGACGACACGCCATGTTAACAATTACAGTTGTTCTTCTGGCGCCATTGTAAATCGTTGCGATTACTTCGGTCGAACGGCGCAACATCATTCGGCTGGAAACGGTCACGTGGGCTGCGTTGTATTTCTCGTCGCCTTCGGGGTCAACATCTGGTCACTCGATAACAACTTCAATACGCCGCTAGATGTCACTGCAATCCACAATCCTCGAATGGCCGATTGCCGATTGTCGGCAGTTTTCCATTCTTTATCAACATTTTGTGGTCGCTAAGGACCGTTAACGTCGACGTTACTTATAGTTTTGCGAATGTAATTCTCTCTAGCGATTTATTATTTATTTAACCATAGTTTAACGTCGTCTTATGACATCAAAGGCCGTTGACGACAATACCGAAAATATATAGTATGAGTGAGTCCTCAGTTTAACGGCAGCTTATGACAACATAGGCCGTTGCCGCCGACAAAGATTTTTTGGCATATTACAGCTCTTAAAATATATAGTACAATCAGAACCAGAAACTTATAGCATCCGAACGACACCATTAAAGGTGTCAAAAGGAGCTTTACAATTTCACAAATATTCAATATTTTTGCAACATAAAGTAGTTCTTCCTCATACTGTCTGTGATTATTACGTCCTGATAAATTTCATCAACTAACAAAGAAACATATATATATAACTGATTAAGGTATTCTTTTGAACTGTTCATGTATCTAACAGAAACACTATAATAAAAATGTTCATTAACCTATAATAAAAATGTTCATTAACCTAAAAAAGTATACATGTATCATAATTGCGTGCATGTGTGTGTCCACAGTTTAACGGCAGCTTATGACAACATAGGCCGTTGCCGCCGACAAAGATTAGTTTTTGGCATATTACAGCTCAAATCGTATTATAATTGCGTGAATTTGTAGCGGCTGAAGTGACCGTTTTAAAGGTGTCTAAGAGGAGCACTATATTATAAAATTTAATTAGCGACATCTTGTGGTCACCATGGCCAATTACGTCGACCTTAAGAATAACTATTTCAATTTATTTCCATCCGTAGATTAGTTCCTGTTCATCGACGTTCCGTCATAAGAAAGATAATCAGAGAATCAGCGCCCCCTCCTTCATCCACGGTTCAGACTGGCACAACCGGAGGATACGGAGAGTCTCTTTCTTGTATACGTAGTTTAACGACGCTCTTTTACAAAGTAAATGATCAGCATAGCCCTCCTCGATTATCAAGGCATCGGACTGGCACCACCCTATTGTAGGCAGTTTTCCCGCCGTTTATCATCATTTTGTGGCCGCCAAGGACTGTTTACGTCGACCTTTCCCTGTGATTGTAGCAGCATGAGTTTAATAGTATCGTGATTTAAAGTATTAGCTGAATTTATAAACTGGAGAGAATGCGTGTTAAAGGTGTTTAAGACGAGCATCGTATTATCCATTATTTATTGACATCTTTGGATTGGCGTGCGATGAAAAATCATAATATAGTTTTATGTGTGCATTTATTTGGCGCTACTGTCTAATGACCAATCATCATCTTTGGCGCTGACCAACTTTGAGGGAAGGATTTGCTCAAATTCCCTTCACAGTAACTATCTCAGAGGAGAATTCTTGAATAATAATAATATTTATTACTCTTCGCGTTACAGTGCGAGTGTTTAAAGCTCTTGCCTACAGTGTCCCACAAATCCTAGATAACATTCAATTGAACCCTTACTCTTCGCTTTACAAGGCAACCACTTAACCAATCTTACACAGTGTCCCACCAATCCAAGGTCAAAATCAGAAAATACATTCGACAGAAACTGATCAACCATAGTCTCCACCTGGCGGCGAGTGATGGAAGTTGTCCCTTGACGTCTGGATGCTGTGCTGTGAGGAAGAGTGACCCCTTGAACCGATCAGAGGTTTGACAAGGGTCGCTAGGCTGTTTGTCTGTCCCGTAAAGCAGCGGTAGCGATGTAGCTATCCAGACCTCCAGGGCACCCAAAGCCGTCATTGCTCGAACAGCAGCAGTGGCGTTAGTAGCAAGGCAGTGCAGGTAGGCCTGAACGTCATCAGCCTACAGGTGACCTAGCACAGCAGAAGCAATAAGTAGGTAACCAATTTCAGAGGTGTAAATGATGTAAAGAAGGGGACCCAGCACCGAGCCCTGCGGAAGGCCGTAAGGGGCAGGGACCCATGAGGACCTGGAGGACCCATGGTCCACACAGAAAGAGCGTTCACTGAGGATTGAACCTATGTTAATGAACCTATTATGTTAATGAAAATATGTTAATTACATCTTGATATAATTATTACGTAGTTCGCAGAGAAGCCAGCAATTGGCTCGTTTCGAAGTACGAAATGACCGCCTTTGTAATTATGGATTCTTATTATTCGTATTTCTACCCCTCTGGGATTTGAACCCGACTTCTTGATTGACAGTTTAGCATGCTATCCAATAAACTATCATGCGCTGAAGTTACCGATGGCTGCCTGATGACATTTAATATATCGCATTTACAGTCAAAAGAGAATCGACAGGCAGGTAAGATTATCAGTCTCCGTCAGTCCCGAGATGTAAGACAAGAGCTTTCTTTGAACTATGAAACAACACGGCGCTCGTGAATAAGCTTGTTCCCTTTCGCTTAGCGTCGAGATTACGATTAGTAGCAGTATCAAATATTTGTGTATTGCAAAAAACATGTTTACATACCGCAACAAGTTAACTTGTTGCGGTATGTCTTACAGAGCCTTTCAATTTAAGTTCACAATATACGATGCCTTACTCCCTATGCATTTTGTGAAAAACGCAGTTTCTTTATTTATATCGTCAGCAGAGCACGTTTTAAAGGTGTTTAATGGCACAGTCGCATTATCCATTGACTTTAACGTTGATCTTGCCGTACCAGAGTAGTGTTACAGTATGTGTGCATGTATCGTAATCGTAATCTCGAGGTTTCTACATCGCCGGATAAAGCCAAGTAGAAGGAGCGAGCTTAACCTACTCACAGGTGCTTAGTCAAAATAGAGTCGATAGTCAGGTAAGGTGATCAGGCTCAGTCAAAGGCAGTGGGACATCCCACAAGCGATTAGTAAGTAAACAAGAACTCATGCAATATTAAACGGTTTTATCACCCTCGTGTGGCTGCTGTAGGGCCGTTGATATATCCACCTCGTGTTACGAGAGCACATGGAGGAGAACGGGAGATTAGATGAGCAAGGTTATTCGTTTAATTAATGAATTATCATTAAGAGATAAAAGATATCGTATGGCATAAAACTATGTTGCCTTCGAAAGGAGAAAATTTTACACAGTTCTCATTTTTTGTGGACACTGGTGTAAGTTGGCTGATGGGATTATTACAAATTGGATGCGCTGCCTCTCCGTCTTAGGAGATTGATCTTCTGGAAGTTGACCTGATTGCGACTTGGTTTTATAAACAGGCGCTATAGTAAATACATTACGAAATATTAAATAGTTCACAGAGAAGCCTGGATTTGGCTCGTTAAGAAACAGCCACCTTTATAATTATGAAGCATTTCATTTCTGACTCCCATTATGCGTATTCGTTATACAACTTTGTGGCCGCTAACGACCGTTTACGTCGATCTTACCCTATGAATGTTGATAAGCAGCTTCAAATGTAGGGATTGAACGCATTGGCTGAATTTATAGCGTGGAAAGAATGCATTTTAAAGGTGTTTAAGATGCGCAAATGTATTATCCATTATTTAGCGACATCTAGGGATTGGCGTACCGTGCATTTATTAAGAGCCACTATCTCTTGACAAAGCCTCAATCGGTAGCGCAGAGCAATTGCGAGTGACGGACTTGCTACAGGTCCTACACAATGGCTATCTCTGAGGAGTCTCGAACTCGTACTCTCATCGTTACATGGCAAGCACTCATCCAATCGCCTAGTGTCAAACAGATACTAGGTCAAAATCAATAAGATTATTTAAACGGAAACTGATCGAGCAGTGTCTCCGCAGTGACGAGTGATGGAAGTAGTCTCTTGACGTCTGGACGTTGTGCTGTGACGAGGAATGACCACTTGAACCGGACAGAGGTTTGACAAGCGTCTTCAGACTATACGGCTGTTTGTCTGTCTCGTAGAGCACGAGCGTCCACCTGGTGAGCCTCGCCTGAAAAACTACACATACGGCAATTCGTTGGAACATGGCAATTACCTGAACAGCGAAAACAGTCATTTAATAACGGAGTTGGTTCTTGAATGGTATGTGCAATGGATTTAGAATAGTTTACCAATGGTTTAACCCTCAGGCTACCGAAGTTTTTTGTAACACTGGCTACCAAGGGGATAGTTGTTACCACCACCCCTGGATTTCGCGTTTGGTTTCACATATCATAACTTGTAATACAGCAGTGGATTCAGCATTCATTTCTTTAAAACAATGGTATATTTAGTTGTACATTATGTGAATGCATCTCAAAATTACATCATTTATAACAACGGATCCCCCTTAATCAGCGATATTTTATATTATTGCGTACATTTTGTCCTTTTTGGATAAACAAATATAAAATTATGTGTGTTTTTAAACTGATCTATGTATCCAAGAACATTTTAAATATAATGATGCTTCATTTGTAACAATAACCTACAAACTAGTCCATAGTCTGTATTAGATACAACGAAATTGTAATGCTGCATGCAGCCATTTTCACATATAACGCGTATTATTATTTATTTTTATCACTTTCGGTGTTCAAAAGACAAAAAAGTAAGCAAGCAAATGAAGCCCTGCATTCCCTATATTGAATGGCATTTTTGTTTCTCTTCTACGAAGAAAACTGAATAAGGTACGGTCAAAAAACTAAGGGGGCGTGGTATCAACCCCCTCTGGTACCTCGGCTATATCGGGTATAACTTTTGAACGACGCGAGGTACCATCATGATGTTTACCTCAAGATGTGCGCCAATGAATCTGCTACAACTAACTAAAACGTAAAAATTCCATATGAAGAAAAAAAATTATGCATAAAAACGTAGGGGGTGGGTGGTAACCACCACCCCCTTGGTAGCCCGAGGGTTAAGGATGGAAATATATTTAATACGCATATAGAATAACGGTCGACGTAATTAACCTTCGTGGCCACATGATGTCGCATAACAAATAGACTATTGATAGAGTTAGTGGTCGTCTTAGACACCTTTAACACGCTTTGTACAGACGCTATAAAAGAATGAATCACGGGTTGTCGAACGGTTTCAAGAATATTATGTGGATTATTTATTGTATTGTATTGTATTGTATTGTATTTGAACACTTGTTATAGCGCCCCTACAAGATTTCCCATTCAGAGGCGCTCCCGACTACTGCGAGATCCTTTACACTGGATTTAGGAATGGTTCTATCGCAAAAATCAAGATAGGACTGGAAGCCACGACTCGATCTGAGCTTCATGCTGTCCACTCCTGCGACGGTTCGGACGTTGTTGGACATCTGGTTAGCCGCCGCCTTGTCCAGACAGGTGATCACGGTCATTCGAGGATTGTGGATTGCAGCGACGTCTAGCCGCGCGTTGAAGTTGTTGTCGACTGACCAGATGTTGACCCAGAATGCGACGAGAAATACCACGCAGCCCACGTGACCGTTTCCAGCCGAATGATGTAGCGCCGTTCGACCAAAGGAATCGCAACGGTTCATGCTGGCGCTATAAATACAATCTTAATAGTAAATCTGGAGTAGGCTACTTACAACTATAAAGGGGAACTAAAAGGGCGTGGCTTCAATTCTGGAGGTAGCTGTTGTAAAGGATCTCACCTGCTACTATTTCGATGCATGCATACATACACTACTCTGGCAAGGCAAAGTCAACGTTGCAGATCCTGAAAACCGTAAGATTTCGCGATAGAATGGATAATGCAATAATTACTGTGTCGTAAGATAGCCTACCTTTAAAACGCTCTCTGCCGATATTATAAATTCGGAATATGGAAGAAGGTACATGCAATTGTAAGGTGAACTCGACATGAAAAGCCCTTCTTGCCAAACTTAACGGTTGCTACTAATGATGAGCTTCAAATTAGCAAAGTGCAGGCACCAGTTTATTCACGAGCGCTGTGACGTTTCAGAGGAGTTGTTCAAAGAAATCTCTTGTCTCATATCTCGGCGACTGTGAAGGAGACTGGTCATCTTAACCTGATAATCGATTCAGTGTTGACTGAAAATGCGCTATATTAAATGTCCGGATACATAAATTGTGATCAAAGATTTCATTAGGCAGCCATCAGTAGCTTCAGCGCGTGGTTAGCGTGAGGTCGGGTTCAAATCCCAGCAGGGGTAGTAAAACGAATGATAAGAATCAGAAATCAAAGGCTCAATAAGTACAAAGGTTGCTGCTTCGTACTTCGTAACGAGCCAACTGCTGGCTTTTTCTGTGAACTATGTGATATTTAGAGATGTAATTAACTTATTTAGCGTAGGTTGTCTAAACCGCAGAACATCAAACGATGGCGCACCAAATCCAAGTTTAAATCGAGACAGAGAGAGACAGACTACGGTGGACAAAGCAATCTAATATTGAGGTACAGACTACAGTTGTAACCACACGAACTGTGAGAAATGTTCAATATAATTTCTGCCGACATCAACGAACTTTATGCCATAAGATTTCGTTAAACTCTGGATCTCATATCCTAATATTTAAAATTCTTAAGTTGAGAACAAGATGACATAAGTCATAATAAACGTCTATCACAAAAGTCTCGTTGCATTGGTTGCTTTGTCTAGATTATAGAATTTTTTCCTGTATCTGTTCGTTCTGCTCAGTCACTACTCACTTATGTCATATTGTTCTCAACTTAATAATTAAAATATAATAATTATGGCTACATCGCTACCGCTGCATTGTCATCATCTAGGATTTATGGGACACGGTTAGATTTAGAACACTCGAACTGTAACGCGAAGAGTACGTGTTTGATCCTCCTCCTCCTCTGAGATAGTTACTGTGTAGGGAATTTGAGCAAATCCTTCACTTAAAGTTGTTCAGCGCCAAAAGATGATGCTTTGTCATAAGACGATGGCACCAAATAAATGCACAAATATATTAAGATTATTCGTCGCGCGCCAATCCTAAGATGTCACTAAATAATGGATAATACGATGCTCGTCTTAAACACCTTAAACAAGCATACTTCCCAAGGTATTAATTCAGCCAATACGTTAAATCAATACGTTTAATAACGATATCTGAAGTCATGCTGCGAAATTCACAGGGTAAGGTCATCGTAAACGGTCCTAGGCGGCCACAAAATGATGATAAACGACGGGAAAACTGCCTACCATCGGGTGGTGTCAGTCCGAAGCCTTGATAATGGAGGAGGGCTATGTTGATCATTTACGTTGCGACACAACGTCCTTAACTTAAACAACGTATACGTGAAATAGAATAGGCCATTGCTATATCCTCCGGTGGTGTCAGTCTTAATACTGCATGAAGGAGGGCGACGCTGATGGAGCGTCGTTAAAAAGGAACTAAGCCACGGATGGAAAGCTATTTAATTGGAAAGTTAAGGGTCGACATTATTGGCCTTTGCGATCACAAAATGTGGCTAAGCTACTAAAACTAATACAGTAATCGTCTAAGACACCTTTAAAACGCTTCTTCAGAATATATACATAAAGAACTAGCAAAAGAGCTGTAATATGCCAAAACTAATCTTTGTCGGCGGAAAGGCCTATGTTGTCATAAGCTGCCGTTAAACTATGGACAGCACTGTAAACTCCGCCACTGTTCGCTTTCTGACAGTGCCAGTCCCTAGCCTGGATAAAGGAGGAGGGTGATGCTAATGGTCTTTGCTACAACACAGCTAGTCGTTAAAAAGGAAACACACACACACACACGCGCAGCACTGTACATGGCAAGATTAATACATTCAAACAAAAAACAAACAAATTTATATATACAAGCAAATAATTGAATGGGAGAAGTTATTTTATATCAGAGGAACCTAGGGGAGGAACAGTTATGGCTAATCATAGAGAGAAAATTAGGAACTTAAATAGACTGATTTATTGAAAACATTGTTTATTTGTATAGCTTCCGGACAAAGAAGCATTTCTTAGTAAGGTTTTCAAACATAGGAAGCTCACGGTTATGGGATCGTGGTCGCAGTGAGTTGCGAGATTGCTTGATAGGCGGCAACAATTATGCAACATATAAAATAGTAGAGTTGCTCTGCATTCTACCATTGGTATGGGAAAAATTGTTCAAGATTATTGCATACCGCTCTTAACTGTGATAATCGACCTTTAAGTAGTGCTACCACTGCTGAGGATCTTTCCCTAATGAGCTGTAATATGCCAAAACTAATCTTTGTCGGCGGCAACGGCCTATGTTGTCATAAGCTGCCGTTAAACTGTGGATCCAATTCAGGATCTTTCCCAAGTACTTCAGATTTTGGTGGTCGACTTGGGATCAATGGATTTTGCGCAACAATCAACAATCTTGGGAAGTTTTTCTAAGGTCTACAGACTATTTTACCGTACTTTCCAACAGTGGCAGCAAATCAGATTAGAAAAACTCGCTCAGTGAAAGACGTTTATACTAATTGTAACTTGCAACATTGTAATTTTCATCCAATGCTATGCGCCGTATTTTTCTTTGACATTTCTTAGCTTGGCATTTGTGTGAACAATTGTGATTATTAAGACGCATTTAATATTTCTTCACAACGATTTTCTGTTCAGTTACGGTACTTGGGGATTTTTGGCACAACTTGGTTAATCTTGGGAATAATTGTTTTGGATGATTTTGGAATTTCTGACTATGAACAATATTCACTTATAGGCCGTGCTACCACTCTCCATTTTCTAGGGCTTTTAAAAGAGGTGTGTTTTTGTTTTCACACAGTATCGTTAGACTGAAATTACTACAATCCTGAATCGCCGTTAAAATAAGGTTTCACATAGAGTGAGAACTGTATAAACATTTTCTCCTTTCGAAGGCAACGGACTTTGAAGCCAAAAGATGTCTTTTATCTCATAATTATAGTTAATTAGTTATATTAATTAAACCTTGTTAATCTAATCTCCCGATCCCCTCCCTGTGCTCTTGTAACACGAGGTGGATATCAATAGCTCTACAGTGACCATACAATTGTGCTAAAAAAACTGTTTAATACTGCATGAGTTCCAGTTTACTTTCTAATAGCTTGTGGCATGTTTCACTGGCTTTGACTGAGCCTTATCACCTTACCTGCCTATCGACTCCATTTCGACTGAGCGTATGTGAATAAGCTTGTTCCTTCTTCTTAGCTATCTCTAGCTTACGATTACGATAAATACGTCAATACTCTACTCTGGTGAAGGCAGGGAAAACGTTTGCGGCCCTGGAAACCGTCAGATTTCGCTATACAATGGATAATGCCATTGTGACGTTAAACACCTTTAAAACGTTTTCTAACGGCGATATAAATTCAGCAACCGCGTTACGTCACCGAATCGGTCTCGGTGAAGTTACCCTTGAATACGTGAAAGACTCTTTTAGCCAAAAGTAACAGTTAATACTGCTTAGCACTAATCGTAATTTCGAAATTACTAAAGCGCCATTTAGAAGCTAAGCTATTCACGAGCGCTGCGTCGTGTCAGAGGTGTTGTTCAAAGAAATCGTTTATCTCATAATATCTCGGCGACTATGACGGAACCTGGCCATCTTACTTACCTATTGAATCTCTTTCATTCTCTGGATAAACTCGATCCGTCAACTTTGCTCTCAGGGGCGCTGTAGAATTCTCGAGATCACGATTACAATACAGGCATACACACACAGAAACGGAATCTACAAACGAACGAAAGAATGAATGAATAACTGATGGCTGAATTTACGCCTGACTGAATTTACGCCTGACTGAATATATGCGTGATTGCTGAATTTACGCATGACTTCATTTACGCATGACTGAATTTACGCTTGACTTAACTTTTGGACGACTAAATTCATAATTGGCTTCTCAATGACCTACTTTCACGCGCTTACTATGCTTACAGCTATATCGTCATGAAATCACCGGCATAAAACTGCTCACGTGTCTGCCCACCTCTCTACCTATACGCTCCTATGGCAATTTCATGATAATCGAAGAATGAGACCTCTCTCAATAAAAACTATTCATGAGTCCGTGTAGCAATTATATTACCAACCACAGCATTGAAGGCGCTTTCGTGAAGTACTTAATTAACGTCGACCCATATTGTATGACACAAAGTAGTGTTGGTTTGGCGATAGTTGTAGTTTCAGTTTAACGACACTGTGTGATAACAAAGATCATTAGCGTCGCCTTCTTTTATCCAGGCTTGGATAAGGTTACAAGCATTGGCGGAGTTAAACACATTTCCTGAATATTTAACGTCTGTTTTGTGTTTTAAAGGTTTCTCAGACGAGCACTGTATCAGTAATAGCTAAGGATATATTGTGGCCGTCAAGTTCAATTACGTCAACCTCTATTTTAGTAATGTCCTTATGTTATTGCTAGTTTAACGACGCTGTTTCAAAACAAAGATTATTAACGCCGCGTTCCTTTTCATCCCAGCCTTCGGACTGGCACCACCCGATGGTAGACATTCCTCCCCTTATCTATCAACGGCTAACGTCGACCTCAATCTACCAATAGATCTAAGACTTCTAGTGATTGGTTGTTGTTTAGGTGCTGCTTAACGACGATGTTATAACAAAGATGATTAACGTCGCCCTCCACCTTAATCTAGGCTTCGGACTGGCACCACCCAAGGTTGGATAATAATCTTTTGCTAATCAACATCTTGTGACCGCCAAGGACCGTTTACGTCGACCTATCCTATGAGTAGCGTAACGATATTATATCGATTCGATTGGATCCACAGTTTAACGGCAGCTTATGACAACATAGGCCGTTTCCGCCGACAAAGATTAGTTTTGGCATATTACAGCTCTATTATTTAGCATAGAGTTTCAGCTTTAGGCTAATTGATACAGTAAATGTGAGCTGGGTGTTATCCCTCTGAAGGTGTCAGTCTGTGCAGCCCGCAACCGCTACACCTCTCAAGTGACGCCACTGCATGGCCGCCCTCCTCCATCCAAGGTTTGAGACTGGCACCACCGGAGGATATGGCAATGACCGAGAGTCTCTTTCATCTATGCGTAGTTTAACGACGCTGTGTCACAACGTAAGTGATCAGCGTCGCCCTCCTCCTTTACTCGATCTTTCGGACTTCACCAACAGAAGGTAGGCAGTTTTTTTCAAGGACACTTTATGGCAACTGACCTTACCACAAGAATTAGAATATCTTTTGATTCTATCGATGGATGGATCCAGAGTTTAACGACATCTTATGGCAACATATACCGTTTAAGCCGGTGTCACGAAATAGAGTATCTCCCATACATGAGTATCCCCCTAGCGAAATGAAGTATTCGGTTTAATTTGCATTTTTAGCGGTTTCTAAGTGTATTCAGTCGTACTGTTTGGATTTATTGTACACATAACCTTTTTAAATTGCGTATCTTTAGTTTGTAAGTCGACCTGAAATCAATTTACTTCGTTTATGGTGATTTTGACTGGATTTCGCCAAGGCTATCGTGATGCGTATACCGATGGGAGATAGAATGGTTTATCCCCCCGGATACTCTAAACCGGTTTATTCCATCCGGGGATAAATTCATACATCCCCCACTTGCGTCTAAATGCTCCCCAGTTTTCGTAATCTATTTTGAGCTCAACCATTCACGCGTTTTGGAAGCGCCACCAGCGACGAAGACAATTCATACAATCGCTAGTGTGTTAAGTCCCGGCTTTCACGTCGTCTACAGTTTCTTTTATCTGGCTGTGTAATTGAAATTGGATTGATAAAAATAATTCTTTACGTCAATAGAAGTTGTATTGATGAAAAGAATTGTTTGCGTCCTTTGAGTAAAACTCTGTTTCATAAAGGCGCGTTATATAAATACAAGTTGTATTTTATTGTATCTATCACTAAACGTGACAAACACTGAGAATTACGACGCGTGATTGGTTGCGCTAAAAATAGATTACCAAAGCCTGCGGAGCATTTAGACGCAAGTCATCCCCCGAATAGTCCTAGGACGGATACTCTATTTCATGATACCGGCAAACGTTATTTGACGTACTACCATCTATGACTACGTCGTTTAATCTAGTGACAAAAGGCATTGACGTTATTTATAGAGTCTGAAAGAAGCGTTTTAACGGTGTGTAAGACGACCACTGTATCATAAATTGTTAAGCGACATCTTGTGGCCACCAAGGCCACTTACGTCGACCATTAACTTATATTATAATTAGATTCTTTCCATACGTAAATACATTTCCTGCATAAGGACGCAACGTCATAAGAGAGATAATCAGCGTCTCCCTCCTTCATGGAGGCTTCAGACTGGCACCACTCGAGGACATGACACAATGACCGAGAGATTCTTTCGTGCATACATAATTATAGTGTAACGACGATGCGCGACAACCTAAATGGTCAGCGTCATCATCCTCCTTAACCCAGCTTTCGGTCTGGCACCACCAGATGGTAGGCAATATTTCCGTTGTTTATAATCAGTTTGTGGCCGCCAAGGACTGTTTATGTCGACCTACAGTACGAGTGTGGATGCAAATATGATGACGTCTAGCGATTGTGTGTGTGTTTCCTTTTTAACGACTAGCTGTGTGGTAACAAAGACCATTAGCGTCGCCCTCCTCCTTTATCCAGGCTTGGGACTGGCACTGTCAGAAAGCGAACAGTGGCGGAGTTACGTCTAGCGATTGATTGAAGTTGCAATATTTTTAGCATCGGAAGAATGCGCGTCCAAGGTGTTTAAGCCGAGCACTGTATCATTATTGTTTGGTGACATTTATTGATTGGCGCGCGAAGGATAATCATAATATATTTCTGCATTTATTAAGCGCCACTGTATAATGACCAGGCATCAATCGATGGCGCTGAGCAATTGTGAGTGAAGGACTTGTTAAAAGTCCCTCAACAGTAACTATCTCAAGGGAGGAGTTCATGAGGCGGTCACTAGGGCGCGTGGCCAGTCCTTTACGTCGTCGCACGATCAAAACACGTCTCGGAAATTTGAAGTTCGAACAACAAGGAACAATAGAACACATTAACCTTTAACCCTGGTCACGTGAATTTCAACAGTTAAATACTATAAACATGCTCAGCTGTAAAACTGAATGATTGAAAAAAGTGTTGCAACGGAAGAAGAAAAGCAGTTCCTTTAGTTAATCCAGAGAGACAGCCATGGATATGAAGACGTGCTAGCAACTTCATTTTCTTGGCCTTTTTCTGGTTTACCGTGCATTGTTTTGCTACCTGATGTATTTAGTCTAGTTGTAAATGGCATTTAGCAACATATAACGCAGAGAAGGCGCTTTGTGACATACTTGTTTATCTCTATTTTGTACCCTCCAAGGGACGTTAACGTCGATCTTACTCTGCGGCTCAGTATTTATTCTTTGATCGAGATATTAAACGCAACGCCGACTTTGTAGGATTGAAAGAATACGTGTTTAAGGTGTCTAAGACGAGCACTGTAAGATCCATTATCTAGCGACATCATATGGTCGTCAAAGCCAATTATTTACACCACTCATTTACTAATATTCTAAATGGATATTTTACATCCATAGAGTAATTTCTGTCACACAAGAGATATTATTAGCATCGCTCTTCTCCTTTACGAAGGCTTCGGACTGTCACCAATCGAGGATACGACAGTGACTGAGATCTTCTTTCATATAATATGCGCAGTTTAACGACGCTGTGTAAGATAAGTCTCACTTTTTAAATATCATAGATTAGATTCGCTCAGATCCGCGTAGTTCCATTCACATACGCTGGACCCATTCCGTATCTTCAGCCTCCACAGTCCGTCCGCTGTCTCTCCCCAACTGTGCGTCGTCAGGAACGCCCAATTGATGAACCCATCAGTGGATATGTCCCGTGACCTTCGACCGAGCAGGATTGACCGCATGCTCCCTCCTGGCGATATGAGGGCGATGTCTGCCCCTAATGAGTAACTGTTTTGCTGGCTCTGCTCCCAACTACCTTAGATCATATTGTACCCAGTTTCTTCTCTGTCCAGTCGCTTCTCCCTTCGTTCCTCAGGCCGTGGTCACTTGGTTGTCCCGCGGGTGTGTACTTCTACGGACCAGTCTAAAAGGCACTGAACACGAGAGATAGTCGACTTCAATGGGTCAGTAGATCGCTAGATAGCGTTTAAACACTGATAATGTAATGCTGTCTTTAGACACTTTTAGTGCGCCTTCCACTGACCGTATCAATTCATCAGTTGCGTTACAACGATAAAAAATAAGCTGTAATATGCCAAAAATAATTTATGTCGACGACAACATCCTTTGTTTGCATATGCCATCGTTAAACTCTGGATACATATACAACGATGGATCAACTCTGCCACTGTTCGTACTCTATCCGTGCCAGTCCCAAGCCTTGAGAAAGGAGGAAGGCGACGATAACAACCTTTGTTATCAGACAGAGTCGTTAAACTGATACAACTACAACGATAGATACCAAACCCAGTTCGTTTTGTTGAATGTAAAGTATCGATGACGTCAAAGGCCGTTGAATTGACAACGCTAAACAGTGGATATACTATCCTCCGAAGCAACCCAGTTGGTTGCCATTAGATATTTATGGTATCAACATCGGTTCTACGTTTTAACCAGCAACTGGGGTGCGCCATGGTCTATTGGTTAACATACTCGACTATCAACCGAGAGATAAGGGGTTCAAATCCATTGATTCTACTTATAATATTTCTGTTCGTTAAGGCTTTTAAAATCGCTCTGTTTTGTGTAGAGAGCGCTTCTGATTATATGGAGTGGCGCTAAATAAATAGTATTAAGAAATAAAATAACAAAACTGGATCCACAGTTTCACGGCAGCTTATGATAACGTAGAACGTTGCCGCCGACACAGATTATTTTTGGCATATTACAGCTTTTTTGTCTTCAAATGCTGGATATTTATCCATTCTTGTCCGAGAGTCGTGTGAGTTGTGTTAGGGTCGATGTCAACGGCTCAGGAGGACGCTGGATGACGTTAAACGCTGGATAATGTTATGCTTTTCTTAGAAACCTTTAAAACAATCTGGACGGATATTATGAATAAGTCCGTTACGCATTATCGTAAGATTAAATATAACCGGCGAATGTATCAGATAGTAGGCCTATTCACAAGATCTATATCAGAATTTATACTTGAAGTTTAACCCTAGGGCTACCAAGCTTTTTTTGTAACACTGGCTACCAAGGGGGTGGTTACCACCCCCTGGATTTCGTGTTTGGTTTTACATATCATAACTTGTAATATAGCAATGGATTCAGCATTCATTTCTGCACAGAATGGTATATTTAGTTGTACATTATGTGAATGCACCTCGAAATTACATCACTTAACACAAGGAACCCATTAATTAGCAATATTGTATATTATTGCGTACATTTTGTACTTTTGGATAAACAAATATAAGATTATGTGTGTTTTGAAACTAATCTATGTATAAAAGATACACACAATCATCCCTACACATGTTTATATAGTATAAATGTACATCCATACATGTCATATTCATACATATATATCGGTTTACGTTGTAATGCTGTATTCAGCCATTTTCACACAGATTACACTTATTATTATTTATTTTGATCACTTCCGGTATTCAAAAGACAAAGATGTAGGTATGCGAATGAAGCCCTACATTCCCTCTAAAGAATGGTATCTTTGTTTCTCTTCCAGGAAGACAAATGAATACGCTACAGACAAAAACTAAGGGGGAGTGCTTCCATTTAGCCATTTTTCACGCATATTACGCGTATTATTATTTATTTTGAGCACTTCCGGTTGTCTCAGGTCAACTCAGTAACCACAGAAATGTAGCCCCACATTCCCTCTATAGAATGGTATAATTTGTGTCTCTTAATATTAAATGACGGATAAGATATAGTCGAAAATCTAAGGGGGTGGGGGTGGTATCCACCCCTGGTACCTCGGGTATATTGGGTATAACTTTTGAAAAGTGTGAGATATCATCTCACATGTTACCTCAAAACGTGTGTAAATGAACCCCCTACAGCTACTTAAAAGTTCAAAATTTTATTCCATACGGAAAAGTTTGAGATGAAAAAAACTAAGGGGGTGGCAACCACCCCACCCCTTGTAGCCCGAGGGTTAAAGACACAAAGAACTCAAACAAATTTAAAGAAAATATAAGTTAAAAAATATATAATTAAAAATAAATTAAATATATCTGGTGGTGTTGTAGATAGCGAGAATAAAGGCAGCTGTAAGATCAAAGAACCCACTTGGAGGATTGAAATGGAAAATAACTCGGAAGCTCCCAGTCAGACTCCTCGTCATGAAACATAAAGATGTCGTAGAAAGACAATCACCACAGGATCAACAACAAATGGAAGACGTGAAAGAACTTTGCTGTGACAAGACGTCCATAAACCCATTCTCTTGTTTATCGCAAGAATAAGCGATCGAAAGAAAGAGACCCAAATGGGTGCTTGCGAATTGTTTGGGGTATGATGGAATGGTATGAACATCGGTTATACCTCGTAAGCGGTGTAAGCTATGGTGTAGTGGTTAGAATGTCAACCGACAGGTTTGGAGTTCAAATCCCCGCCATGGCAGAAATATCTTTCTAAATGTGCGCTCCAGCAAGCAGTTACTTAACATTAATTAATAAAAGACACCATTAAAACGTTTCCTTCAGACTATACATTTTTAACTCCACCCCTGCTTGTATAATGGCAGTGTCAGTTCCTAGCCTGGAGAAAGGAGGGGAGAGGCCAATTTTCGTTGTTATTACACCGAGGTGTTAAACAGCAACCAACCACCCAACTATAAATTCTGCAAACTCGTTTAATCGCCATAAGACTATTCAACTAGTATCATACGGTCGGCGTTAATGGCTCTTTTGTCGCCTTAAGATACTGTTTAAAAACGGCATCTAATGGTACCAGTTTTAAGCCTAGGAGGAGGGCGACGTTAAACACCCTTATTACGACACACCGTCATCAATCAGAAACTACGAAATGACATTGTTTGTACGTCTTAGCAATCTTTAAAACGCTGCCCTCAGATGCTATAAATTGAGCCAATGCGTTTTATTTCCTGTCCTAAACCTTGATTGAAGTGAAGGGCGACGTAAGACACCTTTATTTTGATGGATCATTGTTAAACAGAAACTACGAAATATCCTACCTCTTAGCAACCTTTAAAACGCTACCTTCAGCTGCTATGAATTCAGCCAATGCCTTCCATCTGTGAATGCTAGTACGATTAGGTTGATGTCGTTGCGGCCATATTACGCCATAAGCTGTTGATAAACAGATGGAAGGTGGCGACTATGATCGGGTGGTAACAGTCCTAAACATGGATTAAGAGAAGGGCGACGTCAGAAACCCTTATTTTGATGCAGCATCGTTCAACAGAATCTACGTAATGTCTTTACGGTAATCGACTTCCATTTCCTTTGAAGCGACCATCGATTGAGATCTTGTTCATTATGATACGGGCGGAATTGAAGTCGTTACAAAAGAAGGCTAACGATGCAGAATTGGATAAAGTGGTATGTTCTTTTTAACCATTTTTAGACTGGATACCAAACTTTTTTATACCGTTAGCAAGCATGACTTCATACCAGTGGCAAACAAATTATCATACTCCGATTTGTGTAAAGATTATGAATTCTATTAAATTAAAAACTTCTATAGCGCTGGTGTCTAATGCACAAAGCATAAACCAATTGCGCACCAGAACCCAATTCATTATCAGATCAGCATCCAGAAGATCAGTCCACTAAGACATTGAGGCAGTCTATGACAAACTATTCTCACTACGATAAATGGATTCCTTGACCTCGTAGCTATGAAATTGGAGAGTTCATTTGTCATTGTAGCTTACCTATGAGCGGTAATATGCATATTTCTGTGTTTTGGCGGCCATCTTGGCCGCCATCTTGGAAAGTGGTATTGATAGACTATTCTCACTAGGATAGATCGATTCCTGACCTCGTAGCTATGAAATTGCAGCGTTCATTTGTCATTGTAGCTTACCTATGAGCTGAAATATGCATATTTCTGTGTTTTGGCGGCCATCTTGGCCGCCATATTGAAAAGTGGTATTGATAGACTATTCTCACTAGGATAGATCGATTTCTTGACCATGGAACTATTATAATTGATACTTCATTTTTATTGTACCTTACCTATGAGCTGAGATATTAAAAATTGCTGTGGGGTAAAAAGATAACCCCTCTTCGTCCTCCGTGTATCGTAAAATGTCTTCGTCCTGCGAAGGTTAAGGTCAGATGAGTTCTTGTAATTCAAGCTAATTTTATTAACGTAATGTCGGGCACTGAGGTCAGGAAAGGAAACGTAAATTATGGTAAGGTAAAAAGATAAGTAAAAGCAAGGTTAACATATATAAATAAAGGCAAGTTAAAACAAGGTAAAGAACGCTAAGTCTACTATTATTAAAGGTAAGTCAGGGTAAGATAATGTCTCATAGCTGTCCTTAGAGGCGTAGACAGGACAGCAGGAAATGTAGCCTCGACTTCTATAGCGCCCGTCTTCACAGAGCATCAATCGAAGGCTCAAGTAGCAAATAATAATCTCAGGCAATGGTTGGTAATCACATCTGCATAACTTCTTATAACGTCGATGGTCGATTTCAATAGCGAAGGTAATTCAGAATCTAATCTAATCTAATCTAATCTAATCTAATCTAATCTAATCCAATCCAATCCAATCCAATCCAATCCAATCCAATCCAATCCAATCCAATCCAATCCAATCCAATCCAATCCAATCCCACTGAATCGGAGTTTCGCGTCGAAGCGCATGAGCAATTGCGAGGACTTCCCAGGGTCCCTACGCGATAGCTTGAGGTGGATTAGAACCTGCAAATTTCCCGCTGCAAGGCACCGAAGATACCCCCACACCACGGAACATACCCGTACACCACCGCGCCTCACAAGAAAAAACCTGTTAATTGTCAAAATGCACAATATATAGAGTCAAAAATATCCGAATAAAAGGTGTCTTAAAACGATCACTATTATTCATTGTTTAACGACAATTAAAATGGATCCAGATGACACTGTCCATGATGCACATATTATATGATGTGCTCCAGTATAACGCACGCACGGTGAAACTTTTCGAAATAAAACAAAGCTACATCATGTTGAAATTATGGTGAGAATTCGATCATATTTCTAACAAAACTGGTTTTAAAATGTTCTACATACGTGCCCTTTGCTTTTTGGACAGTAATCCCACTTTTTTGGGTTTCACGGGTATTATGAACGCCCGTGATGTCCGGAAGATGTCGTCAAAACCGGATAATAACGAATAATAGTGGATCACTTTAAGACACCTTTTATTCCGATATTATTGATTCTATATATATCTGACAATTACCACGTAAGGTTTTTTCTTGTTTCAGCAGAAACTTGATTTCAACGGCTTTCGTTGCCATAAGATTTCGTTAAACAATGAAAACTAAGCCACTGCTGAGTGAACCGACAAAGCGAGATAAATGCATGTACGAGTGTATGTATGTATGTATGTACGTGTGTTGGTATGTATGTATGTAAGTATGTATGTATGAATGTATGTATATATGTATGTATGTATGTATGTATGTATGTATGTATGTATGTATGTATGAGCACTTGTTATAGCGCCCCTTCAAGATTTCCACTGAGAGGCTCTCTCGACAATAGCGCGGACACTGAATCGGAGTTTCGCGTCGAAGCGCATGAGCAATTGCGAGGACTTCCCAGGGTCCCTACGCGATAGCTTGAGGTGGATTTGAACCCGCAACCTTCCCGCTGCAAGGCACCGAAGATACCCCCACACCACGGAACATACCCGTACACCACCGCGCCTCACAAGAAAAAACCTGTTAATTGTCAAAATGCACAATATATAGAGTCAAAAATATCCGAATAAAAGGTGTCTTAAAACGATCACTATTATTCATTGTTTAACGACAATTAAAATGGATCCAGATGACACTGTCCATGATGCACATATTATATGATGTGCTCCAGTATAACGCACGCACGGTGAAACTTTTCGAAATAAAACAAAGCTACATCATGTTGAAATTATGGTGAGAATTCGATCATATTTCTAACAAAACTGGTTTTAAAATTTTCTACATACGTGCCCTTTGCTTTTTGGACAGTAATCCCACTTTTATGGGTTTCACGGGTATTATGAACGCCCGTGATGTCCGGAAGATGTCGTCAAAACCGGATAATAACGAATAATAGTGGATCACTTTAAGACACCTTTTATTCCGATATTATTGATTCTATATATATCTGACAATTACCACGTAAGGTTTTTTCTTGTTTCAGCAGAAACTTGATTTCAACGGCTTTCGTTGCCACAAGATTTCGTTAAACAATGAAAACTAAGCCACTGCTGAGTGAACCGACAAAGCGAGATAAATGCATGTACGAGTGTATGTATGTATGTATGTACGTGTGTTGGTATGTATGTATGTAAGTATGTATGTATGAATGTATGTATGTATATGTATGTATATATGTATGTATGTATGTATGTATGTATGTATGAGCACTTGTTATAGCGCCCCTTCAAGATTTCCACTGAGAGGCTCTCTCGACAATAGCGCGGACACTGAATCGGAGTTTCGCGTCGAAGCGCATGAGCAATTGCGAGGACTTCCCATACGCGAAAGCTTGACGTGGATTTGAACCCGCAACCTTCCCGCTGCAAGGCACCTTGAATATACCCGTACACCACCGCGACAAGAAAAAACTGGTTCATAGTCAAAATGCACTATATATAGCGTCAAAAATATCCGAATAAAAGGTTTCTTAGCGCGGACACTGAATCGGAGTTTCGCGTCGAAGCGCATGAGCAATTGCGAGGACTTCCCAGGGTCCCTACGCGATAGCTTGAGGTGGATTTGAACCCGCAACCTTCCCGCTGCAAGGCACCGAAGATACCCCCACACCACGGAACATACCCGTACACCACCGCGCCTCACAAGAAAAAACCTGTTAATTGTCAAAATGCACAATATATAGAGTCAAAAATATCCGAATAAAAGGTGTCTTAAAACGATCACTATTATTCATTGTTTAACGACAATTAAAATGGATCCAGATGACACTGTCCATGATGCACATATTATATGATGTGCTCCAGTATAACGCACGCACGGTGAAACTTTTCGAAATAAAACAAAGCTACATCATGTTGAAATTATGGTGAGAATTCGATCATATTTCTAACAAAACTGGTTTTAAAATTTTCTACATACGTGCCCTTTGCTTTTTGGACAGTAATCCCACTTTTATGGGTTTCACGGGTATTATGAACGCCCGTGATGTCCGGAAGATGTCGTCAAAACCGGATAATAACGAATAATAGTGGATCACTTTAAGACACATTCCGATATATTCCGATATCTATTCGTTCGTGGAGATCTCCACTAAAATTGGTGGTCCACAAACAACACCCTAGGGTGGAAATATTTCCACCATTATACAAAGGTGGTCCATTTCCACCTTTGACTTTAGGTGGAAT
>JACEVL010001762.1:0-24687 GCA_020284085.1 Aporrectodea caliginosa
TCATTCAGCACAAGTTTTATACTAAACGTGTACCAGTCAAGATCTGTAGCTAGCCTTTAGTATCAATGTGGTGAATATTGAAAGTGGGTAGTGCTTAGTAATTCGATCATGGAAAAACAGTTAGCATGTGAATATGAGAACTAAGTAATTCGCAAAAACTTTAATATGAATTTTTTGCTTTCTGTTTTTGCATTTAAAATAAACATCGTAGATCCACACAACGATGTTGCACACAAAAACGTAGATATTGTTTTGTTACTCGTTGATTACTTATTTGGGACATGAACTTGGGCGGTTGAACTTGTAACGCTCTATTCTATCGTGGTCTGGGCCAGAGCGACGGCAAGTTGTGTCGTCGGCATTACAAATAACGAAATAACTGTTTTTAGTTCAAATTAAATACCAAATGATACGTGTGAATTATGCACTTATTTATACATCGAAAATATAGAGTATGAAACAAGGCACTATGTCACTTACGCATGAAATG
Source organism: Aporrectodea caliginosa (assembly GCA_020284085.1). Lineage (NCBI taxonomy): Eukaryota > Metazoa > Annelida > Clitellata > Crassiclitellata > Lumbricidae > Aporrectodea > Aporrectodea caliginosa. The sequence continues at coordinate 491 of JACEVL010001762.1, forward strand.
TTATTCTTTACTGCTTGGAGCGTTCGCCGGAAAATTGTTTACACCAGTACTAATGCATTTTTTCGTTCAATAATCTTTCGTTTTCAGTTTATTTCTCCGACAAACCTTCTTCGTTCCTATCTGCCATTTTTTCCCGTACAAAGTTTCTACACCGATAAGTGTACGATTCATTGTAGACTTGTTTGTTCGAAACCGGCGCTTCTCATGCAAGCATCCGTCAATCTTCTCAGAAGATGGCCGCCAGCGTAAACAGCCCGAGGCTTCAGCAAAAATCACGTGATCTCACTGGCCTGCATGGCACTATCTAGTTCAGTAAGTATGTATGCAGAGAGTAAATGCTACTTATAAATATACGAAAAGCTGTGCACAGACGAGTTGATGCATTCTCAGTAACTGTAAGGTGTGGTTCGGTAGAAGGTCAGAAATACAGAGTTATTGTATTTTGTATATCTTATATAATGCTGGCGCTAAATAAGTAGGTCCTAATGTTGTTGATTATAATGAACCTTGTGCAGTAATTGATTATCGGTGATTGAGTTTAATGATTGGATATTGATGAACATTGATTTATTGACATTGCACCAAACTTATTATATTGATTTACGGCTTTTAATGATTAAATACTAAAATGGAGCAAGAAATGTTTTCGTCAGATGAATCTTTAGAAATGCGTAGGCCTAGAGTTCTTGACGTAGTAATAAGGAGTCAACAAGAACAGGCCACCATTTTGAAGACTGTTACAGTAGTAGGCTAAGTAAGTTACAAAGTATGGAAACCAGATCACTGTTACTCGGAAGAGCAGTTGTGGGAAAGAAGGACCCATGCAGATGCCCTGCGAGTTATTGGTCTGCCACAGCAGAATTAAGCCGCGGGTAGCCTACAGCTCCTGGCCATGGTATCCTGATAAATAAATTCACATTTCGGAACGAACGTCAGCCACACAATGGTCATCCTTTGTAGATCAGGGGCCCGATAGCGCATTGGATAACAACTGGCGTAGAGAGCGAGAGGTACCGAGTTCGAGTCCCGTAGGGCGGATATGCTTTGTAGGCTGCTATTAGCGCCGTGTATTGCAGGCTGTCTGTTCTGTTAGTAGTTAAGATTGTTTCAATTGCATAACATGTAAATGTACAGCGCAGTGCGTTTGTCAGGCGCTTGATTAAAGAAAAGATAGGCCTATTATTATTATTATTATTATTATTATTATTATTATTATTATTATTATTATTATTATTATTATTATTATTATTATTATAAGCATCCTAGAGGCCCATATTAAATTGCAATACGCAAAATTCATTCATTCATTCATTTCAGATATTTATATAGCGCCCCTTTCAGATTTCTACTCAGAGGCGCTCCCGACTACAGCGCGGACACTGAATCGGAGTTTCACGCCGAAGCGCATGAGCAATTGCGAGTGAAGGACTTGCCCAGGGTCCCTACGTGGCGGCTTGAGGTAGATTCGAACCCGCAACCCTCCGGCTGCAAGGCACCGAACATACCTCTACACCACCGCGCCCCACGACAGTGGCGGATCCAGAGGGGGGCGATTGGGGCGATCGCCCCCCCTAAGAGTCCAATAATTAATTTATTAATTTGAGGATTTTATTGCTATTAAATTTTGTGTTGTCTTTTAAAATTACTTTTAGCCTATATAAAACAAATGTTTCTAAGCCTAAAAGAATTCTTCTAACGGTACCGGACAGCTTTGCATCAGCGGAGAGGAGCAGCTTCTGTTCATTACGTATCTACTAAAAACATGGTTGAGATACCAAATGGGTCAGGAAAGGTTAACCGGTTTCGCCCTCATGAACGCGAGATCGAGAAATTTAAGTAGATGCCGAGAAAGTGATTGATCACAAAGATTGGAAACAGAAGATTGGAATTTGTTTTGTAACATGTTATAAAGTTGAGAAACTATTAGGCCTAATTTGATATGTCATTTTAATTATTATTCATTTGATCTTGGAAACTATTTTAGATTAAACCGTTAACGAAAATGAATAATTCTTCAAACAATTGTCGTAGAGATCCATAATACTTGATAGGCATTACATTTACTTTTGCAGTAGGCATCTATTTGCAAAAATCTTGTTATTAAATTGTTTACATTTATATTGCGTTTGATATAAATATAATTACTAAATCGCTCATAGGAATTGGGAACCCACAGAAATCGCCCCCCGTACAGAAAAAGTCTGGATCCGCCCCTGCCCCACGATGATTATCGTTATCCTCCTATTCTATCCAGCTTGGGACTAGCACTATATTAACGGGCGAAGTTGCGTCTATCGCAATAAAGTTACATTATTTTGATTTACATTATTACATTAGTACGATTTGCAGAAAACCACGCCCTTTTCCAAATGGCTGATGGCTTCATCTGCGTCACGTGATACTCGCGATCTAGCGTTGAAATCATCTATGAGTGGTTTAAACCGGAAGTTGAGAACTCCCGCCGGTGTTTAATTTGTCAATTTGTTCCAGAAAAACATTATTTAATGAGATTAGATAACATAAGAAAATAAACGATACAAGTTTTATCGGACGTTTAGTTTATTAAATGGCGCCGGTTTTGTTAAAGTATGTTGTCTCGTTCAGTTCGCAGGTGAGACGAAGGAATGCATAACTAAATGGTAGAAGTATGTCAGAGTAGACGTTGTTAATCGGCCCGCACCCGTAAAATGCACGTTTTTGAAATTCTAATGCAGTATCGATTTATAAAAGTGTGTGTTTGTCCATTTTAGTGGCTTTATTAATAGTCAGTAATCCTCAAGAAACGTTCCGTCACCGTTGCCCTACTAGTAAACAATATGGGTTTGCGAGAGAAAGTAGAGTGGAAGTACTGTCGTAAGTAAGTAAATATGGGGTCAACCCGAATCCCCGAGAACGCTGAAAATACACAAAGTCCGATTTCCCGAAAACGACCGAACTCCCGAAAGCTATTAATTGTAAATGTGACATAGATCTAACGTGGCCTTGATGTATATCGATATTCACGTGTTTATTTGTTAACTAGATTTTTTTACCCGGCTTTGCCCGGGGTTTCCCCATGCGTAATTTTATCTCTACCTTATATAGGCCTATTATTTGTTCCCCGGCTAAATAATATAATAGTAAACTTAAGCTCGATCGTGTTCCATTACAGCGCTCGTAATTTTTCGGAACGGAACCCGTGTTTTATTTCGGCAGTAAATATGCTCGCGTGACGTAAGACAACATTTCTCTTACGTCACGCCGCTCAAGCGAGGTTAAAATATGCATATTAATGGACTCTGTTATTGGTATTAAGGTAGGCTCATAATTTTGAAGTTCAAAATGTCTATATGTCAGCGTTTAAATAAAATTTCGAGCTGAAAATAGTCGCGTTGAAATAGACGTGACGTAATAACGTTTCGTGCGATTTTTCAAATCGCTAAAGCGTTCCGTTTCGGAGCCTTTAGAAACAGACAAACAAACATAAGGAAGGACAAAGTAAACAAACTAAGACTTATATTATAAGATTTTATTCGGGTAGACTTAGAAAATCAATTTCGGGGATCCGACCGAAATTCGTTTTGGGGATTCGGGGGTTTAGGTCTGCAGCCAATAAATATCCTGCAAGTAACAGGAAATTAAGAAGACGCAGAGTCATACAAAGTTTTTAAGGTAAACATGTAGTTTAGCGTTGTAAATTATTCGTCATTGCAAGGGTTTCAGCGTTGGTCGAATACAAGTTGAATTGACAAAAAGAATTCTTACTAAATAGAAGTTGAATTGCTGAAAATAATTTTTGCTTGAATAGAAGTGGGATTGATGAAAAGAATCTTGCTTAAATAGAAGCTGGATTGATGAAGAATTATTCTTTATTAAATAGAAGCTATATTGATGACAAATAATTCCTTCTTAAACATAGACCTTAGAAGCAGGATTGATTAAATGAATTCTTGCCTGAATAGAAGCTGTATTAGTGAAAAAGATTCAAGATTGCCATTGAAGTAGAAGTTGGATTGATGAAAAATAACACTGCTACAATGGGCAAATATTTTACAACGTTAAAATACGCGTTTACCGTTTTTCTATATAGGTACGTTTATTGGTGTAAATAAATTAAGACTAGGGATGTTAAACGATGATCGGAAATCCGATTATCGGTTTCGAAAACGATTATCGGTTTTCATTATTGCCGATTGGTCAAAAACCGAACAGTGATTCACATGTTGCCTGCCTCAAGGAATGAAACCAACATCCTGTGTTTCTCCAATGCTTGAACTCTTTTTCTTAAAAGAAACACCCAGAAACTGTTTATTTCTAACTGGCCTTTATATATCTGTATCTCTAACTGTTCTTCACTTGGCAACTGACTAGCTGCTCCTCAGATTTGCATTTCTGTGTGAATGCATGCTTTGAAAATGTTCATAAATATTAACAAAGATCTGGTGTTTAAATTGGCTGCCATATCATGAAATTTAGACCAATGCACTCATTCTGTGGATTTTCCTAGGACAGTCGTTATCCAGCGGAGGGCCTCCTTGATTCAGATGGTTGCAAGAAATGGCTTTGTGCCAGCGGCGAGAAGTCTGGCCGACTGGAAGCAGAATTTCAGATGGAAAGATCTTGCACAATTTCACATCTGGACATAGGTTTTATATCACATATTCATTGTGATTGTAATATTTATTAAGGCTTTAGATGTTTTCCTGAGTCTGAATTTATAGTTGATCTAGGAAAGTTTCTTATTGAACTGTATATACAATGTATACTCTTGTTATTTTATACTTATCTTTAAATTGTAAAAAGGTGAGTAATAAATATGAATACTTGACTTGCTCTCAATGAATTTCAATTTACTGAGTACAGTGATCAGTACTCAATATTTAAGTTTAGCAAGGGTGCAGCCAGGAAACAATTTTGGAGTTATCCATTTCGGGGTTTGTTTTCCATCGGACATGGATCGCAGAATATGGGGTCAGTTTTGACATTTGTGTCAGCAATTATTTATTGGAGGAGGTGATGAACCGGTTGATAACGTTTATTTAACGACGCCGTCATAACGACGATTGGCGTTAGGGTATGAACATGTAAACCCCTTGAAAATACCCATGGATTTTGCTTGCATTTTTCATGTTTGGAAGTGTATGCCTGATGAAATTTTTCTCTTTTGATCTGGTCATGCTGATAACTTTTAAAACCTTTATGATATTTGTTACTTTAGGTGCTCAGTTTGTTTTCTCTGTCCAAGTTCTTGTTGGTCGTTCTTCGTGGCCGTGTGGAAAGGAATATGTGACTCTACTTCCATCTTCTACGTTCTTGAGTCCAGCTGACTGCCGATTGGTCAAAAACCGAACAGTGATTCGCATGTTTAAGAAAGGTTTGTGCTTCACTACTTTGCAAAGTCATTGATTGTAATGAAATTTTGTTTGACATCCTCAGGGCTGAGTGATGGTTGAATGGTAATACCCAGGCACGCAGAACAGAATACCGCAAGCCCCATAAGGTTGACACGGCTTTCCACTCCATAGGGGGTGATGGTAAAATGAACAGCACTACTGCCATACAGTTATAAAATCGACTAGTTAACTTGTTATCATGTGTTCCTACTATTTCATGTGTAATCATACTGTAGTTTGTCATTTTGAATTAAATAAACAAATATTATTATTATTATTGTTATTATTATTAACTTACATACCAGTCTCAGGGTGAACAGTAGTGAAGCCGCTTCATATATATATATAACATTAGAAGGTTGTAATATTTAGTGACATATTGCTAATTAGTAAAACTACAACTACTTGAAGTTGCAGTGCTTTTATGAGGTACTTGTAAGGTGCTGCATTGAGTGTTTTGATACATACATACAACAGCTTCACATAACTGAAGGTTTCAGACCACCAGAAAAGCAAGTACTACAGCTGCTTGTGACAGTCAGAGGTTGCCGGATAGTTGGCTAAGGGGATTGATTTAAGATGAAGATGCACCAAGTGAGTCTGTGAAGATGGGGAAACATGCATTGGATTGGATGTAATCTAAAGAAGGCAGTTTGTAATCTGGTTCTGAAGCCAGAATTACTGCTGAATAAACATGCTGCAGAATTTGTTTGTGAAGACAAGCAACTGAAAGTGGAAACAAGTTCTTGGAACAAGTCTAGAGTGAGATGAGCTTAGGTTGGAAGTTGATCAATGTGAAGCACAGAAGTAAGTATGTATGATTTATTTTATTCTGCACAATGGAAATCTGAATCTTGGGTGTAACATAACTACAACACATGATTGAAGTCCATGAGTGTAACCTTATTTTCACCTTAGCATTGGGATAGCCAATTAGGACTGTATCCTTAGGAATCTAGCCGTGGAAACTGTTCTCTTTAGTCGTGGTTGGGCCGGGAACGCCTCTGAGTAGGTATCTTGAAGAAGTGCTATGTATCAATTTTTGATTGATTGATTGAAGATTGATCTCTATGTTTAATGTTAAATTTCATAACCTTGCCCAGTTATCTGACTCTGACCGGGCTTTGTTTGGTTGATTTCATCTAGAGGATTTTGATGCTGCTGCTGCAAGTGAGAAGTGGGATCGAATACGATTCATTTGCTGTCAACCGTTTCGAAAGGACACCCAGTTCGGACTGTCGCTTCTTAGAATTGTTTCAGATGATGACAAAGTAACTCAATAAATCAATTAAAATTGATAAATAAAAACGAAATAAAGTAAGCATGTACATGTATGTTGGTACATATTATCGGGACAGTTCATATAATACAGATCAATAAGAAGTACCTATTTACTTAATCAAGTCAACTCCTAAGCAAATGTAATGTAATGTACTTGAACATTTATATAGCGCCCCTTCAAGATATCTACTCGGAGGCACTCTGCGCTAGCGTATACGATGTTAAATGTCATTACGAATGAGTATATTACATTAGTTAGCAGAGCAGTAAGCTGAAAGAATCACCAGTGGCGGGCCAATGCACACACGGGGAATGGATTCCTGTCGACAGCTGAAGATGGCATAAATAAATTAGTATATTAGTGAAATCAACGAATCAAATGCTAAATTTAATATGTCTTTTGGCAATTTAAATTTATATTCATTTCTGTAGTCAAGTAAGCTCTGAACACTTATGTATTTGTGAAAGCAAAATTCACACTAAGCAAAGAACTAAATTGCTAAAAGTAAATGAATGGTATTTGTAGGTTCAAGATGTCCCTGAGATGGATGCTATATAGCTTCTCCTTATTGCACAATTGCATTAGTTCATTTATGTGGCAAAAAGTACAGCTCCTATGTTCCAGTGTGGAAAGTAGGGAAGCACTTTATTTCCAACTCTGTCCCTTGAACCAGCAAAAGGCAAATCCCAAGACCCTAGACACAGGTCAGTGCATTGTAAGACCTGCCATTTACTTCCCGTTTATGCCACTACCAACTTCTGCTTGACAACAGGTACATGTGAGCAAACAACTTACCTGCTCAGTCCACGTAACAGGGTTGAACCTTTGTTTAGACTAGGTCAAGTAGAGGCAAGTTAATTATCATTAGACCATTGTGTCAGATGGTTTAACCGGTTTAATAAAGAATATACTGACTTACTTTATGCAGTATATGTTTACACATTAGTGGCACTGTATAAATATAGCAAAGTAAATACCATGTGGCATTTAAACTATTTTGTAATTTTGCGTAGGAGTTGACTAACACTTTGGACGCTGTGGCAGGACAGACTGCTGATGATGTACCATTGTCGACGATGAGAACCTCGTTATTGTCCCCATCAGCAACATCGTCTCCACGCCCTTTCAGCGAAAAGACTGCTCAGAATTTATCCCCAAGTTTATCCAACCTCATGTCAAAGTCTTCTTTTTCGCCACTCCAGAAAAATACAAAGTAAATAATTAAATGCAATTAGTGGCTTTTATAATCGTTTGAAAACTTTTTCTTATTTAATTTTCATTATCCGTGGTGTGCCCTTCTCCACATTTTTCACATTTTCCTAACGCGTTGCCAGCCATCGTATTCCTGGACTCATCCGCAAGCTACTAGCACCTATTCGCTCGAAGGTTATCATTCTTCTGCATCATCATCCTCACTAAGTGCTAAACTAATGACTGGTATTTCCACATCGGTCTCTTGCTCTTCAAAGGCATTTCTTTTTCCCTTGGCTTCCATTGTGAGAGCGCCTCTGAATGGTTATTCTGCAAGAGTCACTTTATAAACAATTAGATACGATATTCAGCATCAGAAACTCATTAGAGCACCCGACCTAATGATGGAAAACGGTTTAGAACAAAATGGTTTTCAACCGCTTACGGAGTAACTAGAGGTAAAGTAAGACCAAGGAGCTCATGCTGTTAGATACTTGGCAACCTATTCCAGAAAGTTGAACCAACCACAGCAAAACTTATGTGCTGCATGCTGAAGAAAGTATTGCGGTTTATTGGACTAAGAATGTTAACATGGTTTGAAAAGTTACACTTTAAGATGATTCCAAGCAGCTTGACACTATTCAGCTGCTCAATACTGGGTAGGTGCAGACGACAGTAGTCTAAAGGACACTTGATACCAGACCGCCCGAGAATTATCTTCTTGGTTTTGGAGGCGTTTATGTTGAGTTTATTTAGGGTGGCCCACTGCTTAATGTCAAATTCTGTATTGAGCCAAATGCTTGCAGTTTCAGGATTCAGTGGACTTTAAGTCATCAGTATATTTATACAGGTGGTTGTTTGAGATTTTCCTCAGGCAATTTCCTATGACACATGAGCTTTGGTGCTCAAAGCTCATGCTAAGTGTTATAAAATATGGTATTGGTATTTTCTCAAAGTTCAAATATCAGGAAAGATAATAATTTTATTGTGGATGTTTTGTTCTGAAGGGAAATTGCCAAGCTGAAAGCACTGGGTGTGACCTCCATAGAGGGTCAGTATTCTCGTGCTGGTCAATTGCTTCTAGCTGCTACCGGTCAGGCTGTCCGATATAAACCACCATCAACAAGTCTTCCCACAAGATCTTCAGAGACTCCTTCGAAAGATGCAGATTTTAAAGGCACTCCTTTAAAAAGGAGGAAGGTCAGTGAGTTGTTGTTTAGTTGAGAAAAATTGTGTTGTACTTCAGCATATTGTGTTCCACAGTGATCTGTTTGGTAGCATCCCGGATCTAAAATCCAATGGCTGCTGTAATAACCCTGGGTAAGTTGTTATCTGCTCTTGTCTCACCCTTTGTCTGAGATGTACTGACTTTGAGAACTTAGTAAGTACAGAAAATAAATAGTAGCCTTGTATTTTTGCGGATACAGTGAAGTTAGCTTGCTGGACAGTCAATTGAAAGGATTCCTATCTGACCAGAGCAGAAAAATGTTTTGATATTTCTGCTGTGATTGTGCCCAAAAACAAACTTGGCTTCAGAATGAGTATAATGTACTTACCACATAGTGTTCGTGGGGACTTGAAAGATCAGCGGATAAGGAAGAGGACTGGACATCCACCCTCATATGCCAATTACAATGAAAATTGAAGTTGCTAAACACTTCATACCCATGTTGCCTCTTATAATAGGCTCAAGGGGCTGTGCTTCTTATGTGCCCTGACCGCAAGTCTTCCCTCCCCTGTAAGCTACACTGTTTAATAATTTTTATAAATTTCATATAACACATTGCCACGTTTGATGAAATGTGATGAAATTAATAATAAACACTTTACTAATAGTGCAGACTTTACTAATAGTGCAATAGTTAGGATAATATTTTATGTAGATGTATGTATATATCTGGATATTTATATAGCACCTTTAGGAACATGTTTACAGTCTAGAGCCTGACTTCTTTACAGCCCAATGAATCGCGAGTATAAATAATAAAAAGAAAACAATGCAATAGAAGAAAATCAAAGCAGTTATGAGAACAATGCAATATTAGTCTTTAGTGACAGATATTTTAATATAGTAACAATACTAATAATAATTCAGTCTGACCGAATTTGTTCTGCAGACCATTGAAGATGAAATAACAGAATTCGTGAACGCCATTGACTACACGAAGTTAGACTTGGAAACTTTTACGTTTGCCGGTGAGTATTCTATGCCTCATGTAAAGATTAACAGCACAATAAATGTCTGAGTTTAGTTTGATTAGGTTACTTTCCTTTCTGGCAATTTATCACAATGTTAGTGATAATATATAATAACTAAGTTGTAAGTATAGTCTATTTCCTTTGTCACTTTTAATGGATACATATTTAGATCATTTCCTTTGTGCCTTTGCTCAAGGAAGAAATCCAAACTCGCAAACAAAACCAGTGCACATTAGGACTTTGTCATGCTCGTAATTAAGCTCTCCTACTTGGTTATAAATCTAGAGAGAAATTAATAGACACAATCTATGTGAGAAATATCTGCTAACATGATGGCCGCATGATTAAACCCAAGAATCCCTGCGTTAACTAGACGGTGTTTGTGTTTTTTATAGAGCTGTACCGAATATCATTTTTTACTATTCGGCCGAATACGAATAATTAGCCACACTATTCGGCCGAATACGAATACGAATACGAATAGCAGACTAGAGAGCAGAGGGGCATAAGTAAAAACTAGACACAAGTACATAGTTAATGTAAACACTTAAACGCATAACTCACTTTTCGTACAGTAGGGTCATTCCAGCTCAACTCAACCAATTTTGAGGAAGGTTCCCACTCGACCATCTCCGAATTGGCTGAAATTTTAACCACATGTTGCAAGATATATAGGATGGAAAAATCCAAAATATTTCTGAAATATTTAAAATACTTTCCAAGATATCGTGGATTCCGTGACCCCACCCTCCGAAGGCACTTCGCGAAACTTCGAGATGTCCACTTTTTGAAATTTGATATCTCTGGAGCCGTTACACCAAATTAGATGATTTTATTTTTGCCTGTACAGTTTCTTGCATAGATTACAAAAATATAATCATTTTTATTGTGTGTCCTATAATTTCAGCTGTAATAAATGTCAAAGATGCCTTCATATTCATTTGATATCGAAATTCTGCAATATTCAGTGATCAATATCTCCATATGTACCAGGCACAATACATTCAAATTTTCTATGTATACTGTCTATGTTGCTGGCAATTACTTGGCAAAGTTTGACTTGATTGGTGATTCACATCTGCCGGATATAGGCTGTCAAAGTTGACCAAATCTGACAACGGGGGTTAAAGAGCAAAAATATTCCCAAAAAGGGACATATAAATTTTATATTTTTATTGCATTTTCTGATAGACCATAGATCGATTGATGAGTGTTCCAAAAATCTTAATGGGGTTTTTTGTTTTAAGGACTTTACAGTGTGTCAAAAATGGTCGTTTTTTTGGTATCGCGAGTTGCAATCATGGGTGGTATTTGACAGACTTGTTACCCTAAATATCAATATCAAAACTGTGAAACCAATGTGATCACTTTTCTAATATAAATGAAACATAACCAAGTAATTCTTATTAAAGTTATAGTTAACATAAGCATTTCTTTATCATAACCAAAGTGACTTTATGAATGAAATGTAGTGTTCTTTGGTGGTCTATCAAAATGCTTACAATTGTGGAACTGCTGAACATGTAAAAATATCAATATAACTAATTAATGTCATTTTTGCATACAGCATCATATTTTGAAAGTATTTCTGTGTATAAGATGAACATTTTGTTGTTTACTGTCTTCCATACAGAATTGTTGAGCTGGTACTGACATGCACTGTTACTGCGTGCTTGAGATGCTGACACTAAACAAAGGTCAAATTGCAATGGAACACAGCAAATGTCATCATGTCTTGGCCAAGTCAGACAATAGCTTGCCCTACTTTGTGTATTGTCGTGAATTTGTTGAGTATATGAGCAAATTCAAGACAATGCATAAAATAGGTCAGACGAAGGAGAAGATATAATATCCACTCCTTCGTCTGACCTGTCTGTTATCAGCCCAATGTACCACTTGTGGTCATATATTATTGCTGCCAGATACAGCCGGGATTGACAGGTAGTGGCATCAAGTTGCTTGCTCTGATTCTGCCGTCACATCTTCTGGTTTATTACAATCTTCAATATCAGTAACTGGTTAAGCAGTTCCAAATGAGTCCAAAGATAGTCTTTCCCTAATTATCAGAATCTTTTATACTGGGACTGATATTGAAGATTGTAATAAACCAGAAGATGTGACAGCAGAATCAGAGCAAGCAACTTGATGCCACTACCTGTCAATCTCGGCTGTATCTGGCAGCAATAATTATATGACCACAAGTGGTACATTGGGCTGATAACAGACAGGTCAGACGAAGGAGTGGATATTATATCTTCTCCTTCGTCTGACCTATTTTATGCATTGTCTTGAATTTGCTCATATAACTCAACAAATTCACGACAATACACAAAGTAGGGCAAGCTATTGTCTGACTTGGCCAAGACATGATGACATTTGCTGTGTTCCATTGCAATTTGACCTTTGTTTAGTGTCAGCATCTCAAGCACGCAGTAACAGTGCATGTCAGTACCAGCTCAACAATTCTGTATGGAAGACAGTAAACAACAAAATGTTCATCTTATACACAGAAATACTTTCAAAATATGATGCTGTATGCAAAAATGACATTAATTAGTTATATTGATATTTTTACATGTTCAGCAGTTCCACAATTGTAAGCATTTTGATAGACCACCAAAGAACACTACATTTCATTCATAAAGTCACTTTGGTTATGATAAAGAAATGCTTATGTTAACTATAACTTTAATAAGAATTACTTGGTTATGTTTCATTTATATTAGAAAAGTGATCACATTGGTTTCACAGTTTTGATATTGATATTTAGGGTAACAAGTCTGTCAAATACCACCCATGATTGCAACTCGCGATACCAAAAAACGACCATTTTTGACACACTGTAAAGTCCTTAAAACAAAAAACCCCATTAAGATTTTTGGAACACTTATCAATCGATCTATGGTCTATCAGAAAATGCAATAAAAATATAAAATTTATATGTCCCTTTTTGGGAATATTTTTGCTCTTTAACCCCCGTTGTCAGATTTGGTCAACTTTGACAGCCTATATCCGGCAGATGTGAATCACCAATCAAGTCAAACTTTGCCAAGTAATTGCCAGCAACATAGACAGTATACATAGAAAATTTGAATGTATTGTGCCTGGTACATATGGAGATATTGATCACTGAATATTGCAGAATTTCGATATCAAATGAATATGAAGGCATCTTTTACATTTATTACAGCTGAAATTATAGGACACACAATAAAAATGATTATATTTTTGTAATCTATGCAAGAAACTGTACAGGCAAAAATAAAATCATCTAATTTGGTGTAACGGCTCCAGAGATATCAAATTTCAAAAAGTGGACATCTCGAAGTTTCGCGAAGTGCCTTCGGAGGGTGGGGTCACGGAATCCACGATATCTTGGAAAGTATTTTAAATATTTCAGAAATATTTTGGATTTTTCCATCCTATATATCTTGCAACATGTGGTTAAAATTTCAGCCAATTCGGAGATGGTCGAGTGGGAGGCATTGGTTGAGTTGAGATGGAATGACCCAGTAGCTGAGCTTCATATTGACTGCAATTCTGAACTGCTTTCCATATTAGAAAAGTAACTTTACCTTTTATTGAAAGTTATGCAAGTTTGCCTGCAAGAACCCCTAAACGTTCCTAGTTTTCAATAGGACCTTCCACTGTTTTTTTATAGTGAATTAAATTAAATTCTTCAGCTTTAAATTTTGACTTAGATGATCATTTATTTTAATCCTGTTGTAGAACTTTTCGAATGGCTAGTAGGTCTAGCCCGCGAAATAATTATTTATTACCTTGCACATACTGCAAAGTGCACAAGACCTTGCTCGGTTATTGTCTCTTATTGTAAAATATTTCCACACTGGACCTCGCTGAATGTAACTTTTTCAGAACACTTAATACACTGTAAATGTTAAATTTAACGAAAATAGAACAAGTTTCAGATTTATTTATCTCACGGGCATAAACCGGAAGCTAAAGAAAGAGCTTAGATCACAAAGGAAACTACATGGTGGATCGCTAAGTTTATATAGCGCATTTTTTACATATACGTTAAAATTTATGTAGCGCTTTTACTATTCGTATTCGGTTTCAAAAAACTATTTGGCCGAATACGAATAGACTATTCGGGGCACTATTCGGTCCGAAGCGAAGCGAATAAGAATATTCGGTACAGCTCTAGTTTTTTACTTGGATAATGAAATCCTGCTTGCAATTTTTCTGCATTTCAGATCTGCGACATCAGTTTGAGAAGCAGAAGTTCCGGAAGTTATCGAAGGAGGAACGTAAGGTGCTTGTTGCTGCTGCCACAAAGGCTTTGGAGGCAATCGCCAAGATAACAGACGTTGAGGAGAAACAAGTCACAGAGGATTCAAACAAAATGGAATGTTCAAAGACGGTGTCTAATCACAGACAAAGTGTTGACTGTTCTCCAGGTGTCTTGGTAACTTCCCTTGGTAAAGAGCAGAATATAAATAATGGATTTGTTAATCCGTTACCTAGGCAACGGGGCTCTTCATCTGGTTCTCCCATGCCATTCGTTCAAAACAAAGGGGTCAAACGACCTTCTGATAAAGAATTAGGTCAATCTCACAGTGCTTGCCTAAACTCTTTGAATACATCAGGATTAAACTCTGATATAGACCACACACTGCACAGGAAAGAAGTCTTACAGCCAAAAAGGAAACTAGTTATGGTTGAACAGAAAATGAGTCCTGCTAACTTGTTAAAAACTAACCAAAAGAAAAACAATAAGAAGCATTCATACTCTTCAAAGTCGTCATCTGAGTTGGCAGCAGAAGCATTCGGAATTGCTACAGCAAATACTACGGATAATGTTTGGTTGTCCAAATCACCTCCAATCGGTTCAGGTCGTTCTCCAGCCACTTCAAAAACTGCACATAACGCTACTTCAAAAAATGCACATAACAAGCACTTTTCATCGGTCAATTCCACAATGTCTACCCACCTCTCCCTCAAGGATCAGGGTTTTGAGGAGGAGGTAGAAGATGAGGTTCAATGTCCTCTGTGCACGAATATTTATCCTTCTGATGTGATTGCTGTTCATGCAAGTACTTGCTCGCTCTGATTTCTCGTGTGAGGAATTTGGGCATATTGTCAGAATTGGCATGAAGAGTGAATGACTATAGCTGGTGTTAATTGAAGGGTTCAGAGCAATAACCAGTTATGTCGACATACCACTTCTTTGCTAAAAAGTATACCAGCATGCTTGGAATATAGTAGTCTATTTACCCTGCAAATTTTGTGCAGATCCGAATATTTTTGATAGTCATTTTTGAAAAAGAAATATGTCAACATAATATGGAATTGTGCATTCGGCAGATCTTTGAAGCCATTTTCCCAAAACTCATAATTTCCGACATACCTGGTTATTGCTCTGAACCCTTCAATTGTATTAACCTTTTTAACGTTGAGGGTTTGAATTGCAGTGCACTGTGACAGTTATGGTTCTATGTGCAACCACGTGATCCATGATTCATTCGACTGAGGAGTTTCCCGAAGTGGCGCTATATAAATTTGCGATTTTGACTAAAGGTTGTCTTTTTGGTTGGATTTAGTGTTGTTGATTGCTCTTCAGCCAAAGATAAACCCTGCTTCTGAGGACAGATAAGCCATGCACTTTAGGAGTAATTGCCTCATTTCTGTAAAACTTTCTATAATTATATTAGTGTATGAATACATACATTGATTTAATTTTCCATTTGTTTTATGTCTAAATTTATTCCAGGCAGAAATGCATCAATGTCTCCAATATCTCTAACTTTATCTGCAAGAGTTAGAATAAAAGTAATCCTTAGTTTAGTGCAATTTGCTTAAGAGTGTACATACATGTATATTGTATAAATAAGGTATTGTAAAAGTATATAATTATGACAAATCAGCTGTTCACTGCTGTTTTTTAATCTCTTCAGAGCATAGCAGACGTAGACAATTTAGAATTTTATGTAATTAACAGTTTTAAATCTGCAAGGATGAAATTCGGATATTGTTGTACAATTAAGTTTCTGTAATTACAATGTTCATTGTTCAAAACAGTTGCTGTAGGCTTTATGCTTGTTTGCCTGGTTACATTTGAAGTTCAACTAATTGCACTGGTCCCAGAATGTTGATGTCTTCTAGCTCAGTGCTGATTTTTTGCCAGACGTGGTCCATGAAGCTCCAGCCACATGTCCAAAAAATTATGTCATTTCAGATTGTGAATCCGTTTTCGATATAAGCTGTTTCCGTGTCTTCTTGGCTTCCCACTTTGTTTTTGAAAGCACTCTCCCATTGCAAGGAATTGGCTCAAAGCACCCATTGATTGATGCCTTGAGCATTATGAGTGGTGCTATAGAATTGATAAGATCTCAGATTTGTGACAATAATAACTTGGCTATAGCTGTGTTGTACATGTAAATATAGGAACCAGATATATATGATGGTGACTGATCTTAGTAGTTTGTAGATAACTAACATGTTGGTAAGTAAGCTACCATAATCAGCGTAATTATGCCCAGGGCTAGATTGTGGTTGGAGGCATTGGTGGAAAAGTAATTTGGTCAATCTTATAGTGACTTCGGGAACTTTCCAGAAGAATGTTTGGGAAGATTCATCTTTCCTCTACATATCACACCCGACTAACATTTTAAGAGAATTTTAATACTTGACCTTACCCTAGGTAGAAATATCCAGCAGAACTTTTTAAACAATTGGGAGACTTAAAAAAATCATTTGTAAGGTGGAAGAACATGTCACTCAAGGATGGACTGCTGGGGTTGCGTGCTTCTGATTCACAACATATTGCTCATTAGCTGGCAGAAGAATAGCCAGGAAACAATTCCGGGGTGGGCTTTACAATTTCGGGCGGGTTTTTCATTGGACATGGTCGGGGAGTAGAAAAATAATAATAAAGAAGTCGGCAATTATTTATTTGGCGGCTTGGATTGAACCCGTAAAACCACCGCCTAATACGCCCACACCATCTGGTCATTACAGTACATTGTACTACTAGTTTGATACTGCCTTCCTTCCACAGTTCAGAAGTACAGTCGACAACACCGATGACGCTCAGTGGCGGCGCCAGCATAGGGGCTAGGGTGGGCTGAAGCCCCCTATCGGCGGCTCAGCCCCCTCAAACAAAAGTTGGAAATCACTGCCAATGCCAGAGAGGAGGGGAGAAAGGGAAAGAATTGAGGTTTTAGCTTAAATCCTGGTGCCGCCACTGATGACGCTGAGAAATTGTGTTTGAGGTACTTCCTCAAGTTCCTGATTGAGTGGGGAATTGAACCCATACCAACCCAGTGCTGTATCCATTCAGCTGCTGTGCCCACATTCCTATAAATATCTCTCGTCCCGAATATTCGTGAAAACATCGGAATCCTCATCCCAATTATGCCCTCTCATAATTATGTGGTGTTCCTCGAAGTTCGGTTCTTGGGCTTCGTTTGTTCCTCGCTTACACTATTCCACTCGGCTAACTAATTCATGCTTCCTCAGTTGGCCATCACCTATACGTTGCCTTACAAGTTATTCATCTCGATCTATCCAAACAGCTTCTCCAACTCAATAGATAGGCCTATCTTCATTTGGTTACCCAAATCTCCTGGAAGGCATCAAATTTCATGTGCCTGAATCCGTCTTAAACTTATTTCATTATTTTCTTACTACATGTAGTAGGTTTTTGACCAGCTCAAGAAAATCCTGAACCCTGTATTTCCATCAACCTAGACTCCATCCACCCACAGTCCCTCATATTCACTGCCAGTCCACTGTATGCTGTACTTATATAGGTGTAATTTTCGACCAAAACCTTATACTTCTCCGAAAACATCACTAGGCAGTCTAGGCTAATCTTCCCGCTCTTGTTTCATGCATATCCGTGACCTTCGCAGAATGCGCCCCAGTTGTTAAATTGCTCATCCAGAGGTGCCGGCCGGGTCTGCAAGTCTTTACGAATTTAAACTTAAGCCTAGCTGGCAAATCCATAACCGACATATTATATAATATTATTTATGCGTATATGAATGTAGTTATCAATACTTATCACTTTTATTGCGTTTTTGAGTGTAAATAGACTCGAACAAAATACAAAATGCATGAAACGAGCAGAGGCGGCGCCACACATTTTTGTAACCAGGGCATAATTAGGGCGGTCATACAAGTAACCAGTGCAGCGGCGGTTTATCCCCGAATAAATGTTCGGCAGGGCAAAAATTCTGGCTGGGCAACGACCAGGGCAAAGGCTGGCTTTTTACCAGGGCATTTCAGGGCATTTTTTAACATGTTGACTGGTGGGGAAATTCCCCACCAGCCCTCTCAAATTCCCCACCAGTCCTTGCCATTTTCCCCACCAGTGAATTCTGCCCTTTTTAGTATTACTAGTTGCCACCAATGATGAAATGATTACCGTAAATCATTTTATTGACCTTGACATACCGTAAATGCAAACCACAGCAGACGTGAAATCTTTATAATTTAGGGCCTATATTTATTTGGTCACCAATACAATAGTCCGCTCTATGCTATTGTTTATATGTTGAGTGTTTTGAATATTTTCATTTTTTATCTGTTAAAGGTGAAAACTGAAAATAAACTAATTACTAAAACAGTGAAAGTGGATGTTGGTTAGTGGTTACGATAAAGCTAATCTCTGGATAATAGGATTTATCCGATTTAATCAATGCACGACTTAACATTGCCTTGAATGGAGTGGGAACTGCTCACTACGATCCAAGAATGGCCATTGTACATTTTCTTTCTGCCCGGAATCGAAGAGAGCGTGACCCAATTTAGACATTTACTCAAGAAGAGATTTCGCTCATACATTTTTCAGAGAAGATGGCCATTTTTTCTAGTTTCCTTAACATTCATCTTATTTCAGTAATCAGTGTTACCCTATTTCAGAATTTGTTTCTTTCCAGTAATTTGACTGCTTGAAAGTTCAACATATTTAAAAAATAATAAAAATATTGTATGTCTGTGGCGAAATTGAATAGCGCTACAAAAGTTCAAGAGAGGACCGGAAGGAAGTGACGTCAGAATTAGAGTTGTACAAAAATGTCGAGCAAGGCGCTTAAATGAAATTTATTTGTGTGGCCCGCAGGATAAGTATATCCCCGATTTGTGCCGACAAAAAGCGTTAAAATAGTCATCTTGTCCTGGGTTAATTAAACGTGAACCCCGGGTGCAGTAGAAATAGTTAGGTTGAGGAAATTAACGAAGATAACGACCGACCTAATTAGCGTAGTTAATGGTAACGCTGAAGAGCGTCCGGCGGCCATTTTGAGTGGAATAGAAATTGGTAGAAAAGAAGGGTTTAAGTGAGGATAACCTGGTAATTTGGAGAATTAAGGTTAAATTAGCGTCCCTTTGGTTGGCTACTCGCTCCTAGAGATTAAGTGTAAAAATTAGAGGGAGTAATGTTGTGGATTGATTGCATAGATTAAGTCTAGCTTAATTATGTGATGTAACTAGGTCAAGAGGTCAAAGCTTAGACCCAACAATTGTCATATTTGCCTCAATTAATTAAACAGATTCTTTCAAAGTGTAAGAAAGAATACAAAACACAATTAGTTCAGTTTAAAACTTTTAGTTCATTTTATTTCTGTAATCAATTGCAGTTAATTGTCAAACTGTTACACAATACAATGGAGTCTGATTTAGACCGATGTCTTCAATTGATGCATTCCGATCCGAAATTGACCAAAGCGTTCCTAACAAAATTTGATAAACTATTTCCGCTGATAGTTTCCGAATGTAGTAAATCACAGGAGGAAGGGGAGGTTGACGACCGTGATTCGTTCACAGGGTTCGAAGTCCCTAGAGCAGGGGTTTTCAAACTGTGGTACGCGTACCCCCTGGGGGTACGCCAAGGTGTCAATCGATGGTTAAGGGGTACGCGAAAATTTTCAAAAAATTTAAATTTTCTATAAGTTTATGGACTTCATGTCCATCTTTCTTTCATAGCTACTCTACATCCACCGTTCGCTTATTTTTCTCTACATTTCTATGAGTTTATGCCATCGGATGTAGTGTTGCCGGCTGATTTTTCAGTCCAGGAAAGAGACCAGTTTGTTGAACTATCATGTTATGGTGGATTGAAGAACGAATTCAAGAAAGACATGTTGTGTGATTTTTGGCTGAAACGAAGAGCTGAATATGGATTAATTTCTGACCGAGCTTTACAATTTTTGATTCCTTTCCAGCACGTCATATCTGTGTGAAACAGATTTTTCAGCTATGCTTGCGATCAAAAACAAATACAGAACAAAGCTTGAACTCGAACCAGAGTTACGTTTGAAATTGACAAATATTAAACCAGATATTGTAAATTATCTGTGCTTGTCAAAACAAGCCCAATGCTCACATTAACACTAATAGTGATTTTTTTCCTTTTTTTTGATATGGCTACATTCTTAAGTTAAAATTATACTAGGCCCTACTTTTAAAATTTTAAATACCCTGTTTGCACCAATGATTAAAAGGAGTTGTTAATTGCAAGGGGACTTCACACTGGCATGTTGTTTTTGATCTGACCTTGATGGGGGTACGCCAAAATTCAATTTCTTTACCTGGGGTACAATACAAATAAAGTTTGAAAACCGCTGCCCTAGAGGTCCGGGTAGGGAGTACCTGAAAGAAACAAACAGAATAAATGATTCACAATGTAGGGGAGACCCATCACGAAACCCAGAGCTATCAAATCAATCGATGGTTACCCTCCAACCGAGGGTCACGGACCCCCTTGGCTCCATCCTGGTACCTGACACAGATTTAGACGAATTAGAGGTTGCACTCCTTTTGACCCGCATGGGGAACGAGCCTTTACCGCCGGTTACCTCCCTTCCTAGCTGCAGTGACAGGAATAGGTCCCCTGAGTTCGATCCTGGCCTGGCTGGTGAAACCCCGTCCGGACCTAGGTCCTCCCCGGGCGAGCGAAGCGCCACATGTCTTTTTCCAAGTTTTTCTGAGACAGTGCTTTTGACTTAAAATTACGCGCGGAAAGTGCCCTTTTCGAAATATCCCCACCAGTGGAAATTTCTTAAAAAATCCCTGGGGCATTTGCTGGCCTGGTGTAGTGCCGCCACTGATTATATCGGTTTTGTTTCTACTCTATTGGTTTTTCTCCTATTCTATCGATTTTGTTCCTACTCTATTGGTTTTGTTCCTTCTCTCTCGGTTTTGCTCCTATATACTCTCTCGGTTTTGTTTCTACCCTATTGGTTTTGTTCCTATTCTATCGGTTTTGTTCCTATTCTATCGGTTTTGCTCCTATTCTATCGGTTTTGTTTCTACTCTATCGGTTTTGTTCCAATCTCTCTCGGTTTTGCTCCTATATCTATCGGTTTTGTTTCTACTCTATTGGTTTTGCTTCTACTCTATTGGTTTTGTTCCCTATTCTATCGGTTTTGTTCCTATTCTATCGGTTTTGCTCCTATTCTATCGGTTTGTTCCTATTCTATTGGTTTTGTTCCTTCTCTCTCGGTTTTGCTCCTATATACTCTCTCGATTTTGTTTCTACTCTGTTTGGTTTTGTTCCTATTCTATCGGTTTTGTTCCTACTCTATTGGTTTTGTTCCCTCTCTCTCGGTTTTGCTCCTATATACTCTCTCGGGTTTTGTTCTACTCTATTGGTTTTGTTCCTATTCTATCGGTTTTGCTCCTATTCTATCGATTTTGCTCCTATTCTATCGGTTTTGTTCCTATTCTATCGGTTTTGTTCCTATTCTCTCGGTTTTGCTCCTATTCTCTCGGTTTTGTACCTATTCTATCGGTTTTGTTCCTATTCTATCGGTTTTGCTCCTATTCTTTCGGGTTTGTACCTATTCTATCGGTTTTGTTCCTACTCTATTGGTTTTGTTCCTATTCTCTCGGTTTTGCTCCTATAGTCTATACTCTCTCGGTTTTGTTCTACTCTATTGGTTGTGTTCCTATTCTATCGGTTTTGCTCCTATTCTTTCGGGTTTGTACCTATTCTATCGGTTTTGCTCCTATTCTTTCGGGTTTGTACCTATTCTATCGGTTTTGTTCCTACTCTATTGGTTTGTTCCTATTCTATTGGTTTTGTTCCTATTCTATCAGTTTTGCTCCTAATCTCTCGGTTTTGCTCCTATTCCATCGGTTTTGTTTATATTCTATCGGTTTTGTTCCTACTCTCTCGGTTTTGCTCCTATTCTAAATCACCTCTTGCAGGACCTTTTGCGTGCAAAGAAATCTTTCCGCCTTCGTTGTGCTATACTTATGACGGGGTGACGGTAACAGTGAAGCATGCTGTTCACCTTTCTTTTCAACATTATATATAGATGCGCGATGACTATAACTTACAAAGGACGCGCTAGCCTAATTCAGATTTTCACACCGATTCCAGCTAAGTCTTCCGTAAATGAGTCATTAATGGAATTTAATGAAGAAAACTACTGTGACATCCTTGTAGGCCTAAGGCCTACACTGTGTACAGAGAGAGCGGGAATCGGAAACACGATACCCGCTGGCAGCGATTATAAAACATTAATTTGAACTCGGCGGAGAGCAGACATACAGACAGACAGAGAGGGAGGGAGAGGGAGAGCGGGCGACTTAAGTAAACACGTAGGCTAAGTAGTTTTCTATGATGTTAGTGAATATTGAAACGCACTGTGAGGCTGACGAATAGGTTAATCTGATTTTGGATGGCGGGTCTCCTTTTTTAGGTGGCGGTTCTCATAATTCGGGTGGCGGGTCTCACAATGCAGGTGGCGGGTCTCAAATCAGAGGTACCGGGTCTGAAATCCGAGGTGCCGGATCTCAGACCCGGCGAGACCCGGCTGAATTTAACCACTGATGCGCCCTATGTTCGACTTCAAAACGGTACTCCTCAAAACTCTACTGTAGCTACTACAGTCTACATCCATAGTCCTTGTTAAACTTGACTACTGCAACTCGCTCTTGCTGAAGTTGAACACCACACAGACACAACACAAATAAAGCGCCTTCAAGCTATCCAAAATAGGCCTACTGTCGGCCACTAAAACGCTAAACACCATCACATCACTCGATCCAGTTCTCAAATCACTCAAATGGCTTAAAATACTTGAACAAATAGAATACAAAGCCACTCACATACAACACATTTCAATTCATCATATTCGTTTAATTTCAAAATAATCCAGTTGACAAAACGCAACAGGTTACAAGTAATACAATTAGCTAATAGAGTCAGGCTAAAGATAATAATTCAAAACAGATACAAGTAATTATAATACAATTAATATGTATCTTTAAACAAGATTCTTGGTATGTAATTACATTTATCATTGATTGGGAGATTAAAATTATGAATTCTGGGTCGTAAGTTATATTTGATTTGCTGTGTAGGCGGGAAAATTCCTCGGAGAACATGACATGATTCCCCACAAATAGCCCGAAATAAGCCAGAATCAGCAGCTTGGGACATATCTACAACGCTAGGGGTAGTAGATAAGAGGAAGCCTCTACGTTTCATCCTATTTAGCATACTCTGTAATTTATTCCTATCAGTCTCACTGACATACCCCCACCAGGCAGGGGAGGCATACATTAGGTGTGCAACAGTGGTTGCCATAGCAACATCATGCAATGCGTAAGTAGACATGCCATGATCTCTCAAAACACGGAGGGCGTATAGAGAAGTGGAACTTGAGGCAAGGACTTTTTCAGTATGCTTTGTCATGCGCATGTCAGAACTTAGGGTAATCCCTAGCACTCTAATTGTGTCAACCCTTTCAGCACCTTGGATGACAATAGGTATAGATGATGTTTTGAAACCCCTTTTTGAGAAAATTATTTCACGAGTCTTAGATGGATTTAGCCTAACTTCAAATTATTGGTTTTTGCCCGGGATGCCACATGGTCATATTCTTCGGCAGCTGTTCCAATATTAGATGATCCTACTAATAAATAGGTATCATCAGCATATTTAACAAGAATATTAAATCAATTATAGGGATCCTGAAGAAAAGAATTTGATTGTTCGTAGGGAGAGACTGCTTCCAGCTCGACAATCACTGATATGGAAATTTCTCCCGAGATTTTGGTCCATCCATTGTAGCCAGGAATCTACATGCATGTAGGCCTACAGTATAATCAGTGGCGGCGCTACAGCAGGTCGCAGCAGGTCATTTGACCTGCCTAATTTGCTCCCGACCTGCTTA
>JACEVL010001763.1:0-24483 GCA_020284085.1 Aporrectodea caliginosa
GGTAAGAGAAAGTAATCAAGCATATAATATTGTTGAATTGAAATCAGTAAAAAAGTAAGTGGTGGCAATATATATGCCACTAGCTGTTTGGGATACACGATGAGGTGGCAACATACTTGCCATTAGCTGTTCATACACCCCAAATAACTGTATACTGGTTCCCTGTTTGGATTTTTTGTGTGGTTAAAAAGGGTTAAACAGTAGCTGGTAGTGACATCTTGTGAATTCACATGCATTTGGTTAGTGGCAAATACTGTACATTAGTTGTTTAGTATACCGCATGAAAGTGATGTAGTGGCAAATATATTGCCTCTCGCTTAACCTACGATATATAGAGTGCATTTTCGCTCAATCGGTGTGAAGAGATTCTACCAGGTTTAACCACATTTCTTTAGGCATCAAAAGCCGTTGGCTTTGACAGGAAATTCCATTGTACAGCTCTTCGGTATTTTTATTTTTATTTATTTTATTTATTACTAGAATTTGTATAGCGCCTCTTCAAGGAAACTACTCAGAGGCGCTCCCAACCCAAGCGCGGCCAAATAGGATCATTTTTAGTTTAGAGAGGTATATAGCTCATCAAAAGTTTTTAATGAGGAAAGTGTGTCATGAACTCCCTATTAAAGGAAACTGTGAAGCATGTATTATATTTAAAGAAGCAAGACTTATACCGGATCATAGCATAATTAACATATGTTGGTTTATTTGCTGTTATTGACTCTGTGCATAGCAAAGATGAGTGGGAATAGCAACACCAGAGTAGGCCTACGATCAGTGGCGTTGACGCTGACCTTACCCTATATTGACTAGGTGCTGTTTGGGGGAAGTTTGCATAGGTTACCAATAATTAAATAACATCTTCTGGCGTCAAAGGCCGTTAACGTCGATAGAAAAATGTTTTTACGTCTTTAAAGTTGGTCTTGTATTGGGTTAGCAAGCGAATGAAAATTTCGAACAAAATGGCGTCGGTTGAATATCATGTCATTTGATGTTGAACTAGCTATAGGTGTTCTTGAGGGAGGTGGTAGCAATCGATTAGGTTAAACTCAATTCACATGTAAATTTCACTTACCTCTCTTACCGTTTCTACTCCAAACACCTTACACCTTAGCCGTCCGACTGTCTGCCTGCCTGCCTGTCTCACCCTTTGAATCTTAACCTGGAAACAATTTTCTCCCCACTCTGGCTATCGATTTTATTTTGACTGAGCGAATGCGAATTAGCTGATTACCGGCGACTTCGCTTTTTGGGTGCTATTGATTACGATTAGGTCAAACACGAAAACGACGATAGAGAAACGCATTTGGAGGTAGTGGAATATCGATTGAACGACAATTTTGAACTTATATAGCGTCGGTCGATAGTTATGAAAAGGTGTCTATCGCAGTGCATCTCAAAATTTGTAATATTGCGGACAAAACCTTGCTTTACCAGCGTTACGGCGGACCGGTGCATTTCAACAGCAGCTTACATTACATATAATGTTATATTGCAATTTAGATTTCATTATAATTTATTGTCACTGCTTATTAGGACTACACTTTTATTAATGTTGCTTGTTTGAAACTGTTTATTTGTGTATGACCACTGTGTAGTGTTCAATGTTTCATGTTTTACAAGGTGTGCAATCTAATATTTTATTTGAGTAAGAAAAATTGTTATTCCTGTAACCATTCCGCGGGCCTGTAACAAATCACTCGCGTACAGGTAACGGACCGCGGACCACAGTTTGAGTAGCACTAGTCTAATCAAATCGTAATATAATTAATAGCATCAAATGTCTAACGACGTCTTATGGCTCTCAAGGCCGTTAACGTCGACCTTAGCTTAGGACTCAAGTAAGAAATTATCCAGTCATTGAGTGGTTAGTTATTTCAACAAGAATACCATTGGTAACTACGATTTGATGACCGTAAGACAGCCTATCGTTAAACGCATAATACTGAAATATTGTTACGATCCGCTACACACCTCTAATTGGCTCGCAATCGACGATATATAGATGACATTTCTGCTACATGGTTAATGACTGCGTCCATTATTTTGTCCTGGTTAATAATTATTACGAAGTAAGGTTGACGCTAACGGTTCTGGCTGTCACAAGATATCATTAAGCACTGCATACTACCAGAGACATGAATATCGGTAATGAATAGAATCTATTCAATACCGATATTCAATAGATAGTTATTTGTTATTCATTGTGTAACGACATCTTGTGGCTGCCAGGGTCCTCACACCGACCGCTTCTGACGCAGAGAAATCTTCATCTATTCGCGATTGAATTCCAACATGAAGAGATTCTTCCAGGTTTAACCATGTATCTTGACGCCTATAAATATCTTTCAACCGACGGTGGATGCGGACTCTGTAAACTCCGCCACTGCGCGTCCGTGCATTAAAGCCAGGCAGTGCCAGTCCCAAGCCTAGATGAAGGAGGAGGGTGACGCTAATGACTTTTGTAACCACACACTGTCGTTAAACTGAAACAACTACTACTACAATTAAAACGGCCTTTGACGTCATAAAACGACGTTAAACCTTGGAATTGTAATAATCATAATATTTCTAATACCTCACAGGTTGCTATTTGCATAGAAAAAGAGTTAAATTGGCGACAAAAAAGTAAATTAGAAAGAGCCCTTGATGCCATAAAACGGCCTATAGCAGTTAAAAAATAAAAAAATACACAAATAAATAAACAGATGAAGATAGAGGAACCTTTAATAGCACAAAAAACCTTCTGCTGCCTGAAATAGAACAAAACAGAAAAGTAATAAAGAAACCAAACTACTGCCTATGAAAAGACCCAAAAATGAAAGACTGACGTAATGATAAATTAAATGTATAGGCTATACATAATAGAAATATGACATTTTGAGCCCATCAACCGAAAAAACAGAAGATACGAATCAATGTAATTTTAAGAAATAAGTTTTAAAAATGAACTAAAACCACAGTAGCCAAAAACTGTAGTTTAACACAGGATACTACAAAATGACGTTGCAATCTGGTATTATTGACACCTTTATAATCGATGCTGAAGAAGCTATATATTCCGCATAATATTTAAAATTTCGTAAGTCGTTTGAAACCATCTAAAATTGTTGCTGAACTCTTGGAATTCTTCTTCCACCAGGCGTCGGTTTGACCCCACCAAAAATGTAAAGTTCAGTTAAGTAGTGTTTACATCGATGGCCGCAAGATGTCGCTAGATAACAATGGTGAAAGTAATTACCACGGGCTTTTATTGAAATATCTAAAGTTTAGGTAATTTATTTATCGAGAAATTTTTAATGGTTTATATTAGATATTAAAATGTTTCAAAGTTAAATATTGGTTATCGTATATCGACAGAGTTCGATTTTAGATTTTTGGCCGACGGGCATTAGTTTAACTTAGTTTTTGAAACTTTACTTACATGCTGCGATAAGTTTACTGACTGTGGGGTCTCAGGGGTGAAGGCCCAGCTAAAACTAAGCCTGGATAAACGAGGGTAAAGGAACAGAGCGACGCTAACCACGATCGATACTAATCGTGGGGTACAACTGGTGGTGTGAAATGGGTATGTTCGGTGCCTTGCACCGGAGAGGGTTGTGGGTTCGAATCCACCTACCAAGCCGCCGCGTAGGGGACCCTGGGCAAGTCCTTCACTCGCAATTGCTCATGCGCTTCCGATTCAGTGTCCGCGCTGTATTCGGGAGCGCCTCTGAGTAGGAATATTGAAGCGGCGCTATAACCAGTGCTCATACATACATACAATTCATACATACATACAATACATATATACTTATAACACACCCTCGATAAACAGAAACTATCAACCAACCTAAACTGTTCCAATGTCATGTACTTAATTTAACCATTGCCGCTCTTAGGTGGTGCCAGACCCAGGCTTCTATTTAGGAGGATGGCCACTTCACCGATCCTGGCAGCCGTAAGATGTCATTAAATAATGGAAACTACAATTACTGACCTCTAGTGGAGTGAAGTCGGTCTCAATCCAGAGCAGTCGACGTTAACGATATCAATTATGAAATGTATGAATTTTCAATGCATCTCTTTTTAAATGCTGCTATATTAGACACTCTTTTCAAAATTAATGCTTGGCTATAAATAGGAGAGCCTGTAAATTGATTTAATTCTATTTTAGGACTCGTGGATGTGCCTTACAATAGAACGATGACACCTGTTCAGAATAATTGCACACCTCTTTTAAGTGTTAAAATCGCCCTGAAAAGTAAAATATCAGACGGCGATTATGTAAGCTGTAATATACACTGCCGTTATCGGTTAGACTGTATTATTCCTCAAGAACGGTGAAAATGCTCACAATAATTTATTAGTTCTGTCGACGTCAATGGTCTTTGTTGCTATTATGATGTCGATAAACTCTGGAACCATTGGTCATAGTATTATCTGGTCGTAGTTTAAGTTGCCTGGAAGAATATTTCTAATCGAAGTAAACGAGATTTTGTCCCAGGCATAAGATGTCGTCAAACCGTTGGATGCAACCCATTAGTCCGTTTAACTTCCTCTGTTGACCCATATTGGGTTGGTGACAGTCTGAAGCCTGGTAAAGCATTAGAACGACGCTAACCATTTGCGATATGAAACAGCATTATCTTTAAACACCACTTTTAATTTTTGCGTTTCATATACCTCTTTTAAGATCTTTCATTTGATTATAAGTTGGTAAATCTGTCGATAAGTGATCACCTAAACCAGAGATTACAGAAATATTCACAAAACACTAAGAACTGTTCAAAGGGAATTTTCTTATCAACGTCAAAGACTTTGATTCCACGAAGTGTCCTTAAACACTTTATACCACTAGCGATATTACGATCTGCTTAGACGCATTTATAATAAGTTTTCACTGACACTATAATATGCCATTATCTTGTTGTTTCTAATATAATATTTCGAAATCAAATTATACCTGTCAGGTCAATGAGACTTTTGATCACCTCCTATATTCGTGAATGCAAAAAAGAAGATTTTGCTAAGTATCAGCAACTACATGTATGCTGGAGTTGTTGATTAAACCTTCACTAAACCTTTCCAAGGTTCAAGCAATACTTAACGCTGGTAGCCTGGTACCCGCCTTATTTGTGGTCTCCCGAAGTATGCTCACATATTTGCCTTCATTCGGGAAACTCTTCACTGGCTTCCTGTGCCCCAGCGCATTCAGTTCAAAATTCTCACACTTATGCGTAACTCTCTGCTCGGGGTAGTTTCCTTCATACCTTCAGGCCTTATGCACATCAGTTTCTACACTCCCTGGTCGCTCTGCTCTGCGCTCTGCCGCCAGAGGCCTTCTGGTTGTCCCTCGCATGCGTAGTACAACTGCTCAATCCAGAAGCTTTGCTTATGACTGCGCCTCTAGTTGGAACCACCATTCGCATGAATTGCGTCTTGAGCACCTCAGCCTTTCCCTTCCTCTGTTTCGGAAACGCCTGAAGACCATCTTATTTGTTAGAGACAGCAATGACCTGGGTCGGAAGCGCCTCTGAATCTCTGAGTGTAGCTACATAAATGTTCTATTACAATTACAATTACAATTACAATTACAACGCTCCATTCGTTTCCTCTTATTAAAATTAATGTGAACCTGAGAGTTGATTAGCCATTGAACGAAAATTTCAAACATATAGCGTCATTTGAAAGCTATTTGAAGGTGTGTAATCCAATCATTTTTCAAACTTTCTGATGTTGTTGACCTGTGTTTGCTTTATAAGCCTTACCGCGGACCGGTGCTTTTCAACATCAGCTTACATTACATACATGATATGTAATATTTAAATTTAGATCTCATAATAATTTATTGTCACAATAATTATTACAACCATATTTTTTTGCTGTTGCATCTTAAAACCTGGCTATCATGCATGAACACTGTGTCCTGTTCTCACTGTTAGGCCCTTGATGTAAAACTTACCTTACGACCTAATACGGAAAGGTCCAACTAACAGTGATGGGCACTAACTACTACTGCTACTACTACTATTCCATTATTTCAAAAACTCGTTGACACAAACGCAACAAGATTACAAAATCAACAGTTTAGATATCTATTAGACAAAAATAATATATATAGTCAAATAGATAAGAGGGTTAGGAATGTATTAGTGACGGAGACCTATAATCATTGCTAAAGAAAATTATTGTTTAGCCAACTAATTTTTTTAGTTAAACTATAACTGTTTTCAACTAAAGTAAATAAGTTTGACCAAAAGTTGGCAACTGATTTTGTAAATAAGTTAACTAAACTAAATATATTTAGCTAAACTTTTTACAACTTTTAAACAAACTTTTTTACAAATATTTTCACAATGACAGAGGTTAAGTGAACCGTAATAATGCAGAGCGTCAATGTATGTATGTATGTATGTATGTATGTATGTATGTATGTATGTATGTATGTATGTATGTATGTATGCATGCATGTATGTATGTATGTATGTATGTATGTATGTATGTATGTATGTATGTATGTATGTATGTATGTATGTATGTATGTATGTATGTATGTATGAGCACTTGTTATAGCGCCCTTTCAAAATTTCTACTCAGAGGCGCTCCCGACTACAGCGCGGACACTGAATCGGAGTTTCACGCCTAAGTGCATGAGCAATTGCGAGTGAAGGACTTGCCCAGGGTCCCTAGGCGGCGGCTTTGAGGTGGATTCGAACCCGCAACCTTCCGGCTGCAAGGCACCGAACATACCCCTACACTACCGCGCCCCAATGACAATTTCACTTTCAAACTATGTGATGTGTAGTCAACTAATAGTCCCAGTACAGTTCTACAAGAAAATCATGAAAAAGTTGCTAGTGCAAACGAAGATGCAACGTGCAATGCAATGCAATTCGCTTGACTTCAGTAATAAAACAAGTTATTCATGGCAATCAGTGCGGAAAGATAGTTGCTGATTTAGTTTCTTAGCTAAAATTTCTAGCTAATAACTAAAAAATACTAGTTAAACTTTTTAGTTAATTGGCCCAAACTAAAAAAATATTAGTTAAACGTTGGTTTTAACTAAACTAATTTTGACCACCATCGTCACTAATTGCCACCGTTTCACCATCATTTCTCCTCGACTTCACCTCTACGGATAATGTCCTGAAACCCGAACGAATAGAGCTTGGCTCTTGCAGATGTGATTTGAGTAAACTGACTCAGATTTTGTGTGAGAAATAATTGGATCAGAAAGTTTGAAAAATAATTGGATTAGACACCTTCAAATAGCTTTCAAATGACGCTATATGTTCAAAAGTCTTTCTAAGAAATATCCAAAGATTTACATTCACATTGACATCCATCATCATCCAGTCCAGTAGTATCTGTCTGCATCTTCTTCTTGTCCTCACGCCCGCCAGGCTCTCTGCACGCAATGACGGTTATGAAGAGTGAGTCTCCTCCCGGGATATGACCAATCTTTTTTCTCTTTCGCTCTCTTAATGTAGCTATCATAGATCGTTCTTTCCCAACCCTTTCCAACACCTTATCGTTTGTTATGTCTTCCGTTCAACCAATTTTTTCCATCTTCCACAACATCCATTATATTTCGAAAGCTTCCAATCGTTCGATTTTCTCTTTTCTCGCGATCAACGTTTCGGATCGATTTAACCCTACGAGATTACGGAGCGGAGATTGCCCTTACAGAAATACACCAATGTAACATATTATATAGACTCTATATGCATTTTAATGGGTGTAGGGTTATGTTCGTTGCTTTGCAACCGGAGGGTTGCGGGTTCGAATCCACCTCAAGCCGCCGCGTAGGGACCCTGGGCAAGTCCTTCACTCGCAATTGCTCATGCGCTACGGCGTGAAACTCCGATCCAGCGTCCGCGCTGTAGTCGGGAGCGCCTCTGAGTCGAAATATTGAAGGGGCGCTATAACAAGTGCTCATACATACAGTCCAAAGACCGTCTTTCTAATCTAATAAGGCTTTTGATCAGTAGTTCTAGTCAATAATGGAGGAGAGAAACGCAGATCATATTTCTTATTACGCAGCGTTATTAAACAGTAACTAACCGAGCAATGTTTAGAGACATTCGTATAAGTGAGAACTGCTCAAAAACTGTTTTCTATCGACGTCATCGACCGTTGATGCAATAAATAAAACGCTATACGAGAATGTTGATCCGCTTAGACACCTTTAAATTGGTGTTTAATTAATGCACATATATTGCTTTAATCTTTCGTTCAACTGGTAAATCAGCGAGGGTCAAAATAAAGACGAAATCTCAACTAAGTAATCCGTCCAAGAGCGTAATTTACTATATTGTAATAAATTATACTCAGTCCGACGATTGCAGTTTCAAACGTCTGCCCTTTAACCTCGACCTTCGGTTTGTTCTTTAGACCAATTAAATGATCGGGCGGGTCCAATCTTAACGTCTTATGGCAACAAAGTCGTTGAAGTCGGCAGAGATTATTTTGTCATAATTCCGCTTTGTTCTTTTTCGGGGATTTTTAAATCCAGGGTATAACTTCCTCTTATGACATTGAAGACCCTTGACGACTATTTGGAAAATTATCAATGCGCGATTTCTGAATGCATGGCTTTTTGTGATAACGTTGAAAGGGGTCCCGTGCGTATATATATATATATATATATATAATATATATTACATATATATATAGTTTGTCAGTTGTATTACTTTATGTCGTTAAAGTATGACTATTAGTGATATTGTAAGGTGCTGCTTTGACGCCTTCTTATCTCAGACTCCATTAGTTTTAAGTTTGTCCTTATTACTGTATTGGATAAGTCACGAGAATCGTCTCATTTTCACCTGCTTTCTTTTCAATGTATGCACAAATAACTCCGCCACTACCTTACGTGTGGTGGTGCCAGTCCGTGGAGCGGTAAACTCAGAGGAGGGCGACGCTTATCATGTTTGTTAGGACACAGTGTCAATAGCAAATAACCAAATATTGTATAGTGAATTGTTCTCAGTGGCCTCTGATGTCATAAGATGACATTTAACTTTGGAATTGAAACAGTAATTTAAAAGTGTCCGAATGGTTCACAACATTATTACTTGCAGAGATGGGTAACTAATCGATTAGATGCTAATCGATTAGCTAATCGATTAGACAAACAGCTAATTCTAATTCTAATCGATTAGCTGTCATCTGATGCTAATTCTAATTCTAATCGATTAGCAATTTTCAGCTAATTCTAATCGAAAATCGATTAGCTGATCGATTAGATGTGTGAGAATTAAGCTGAGAACGCATTCATTAAGAATGAGTTTATTAATATTGAGTTTTCAAGAATTCCTTACTTACTTATTTATCTGAAGGCTGGTTCAAACCTGCAATGATCTGTTCATGGTTTTCTGTCCATTCTGCTCATGCAGCACTGAAAGATTTGCATGTCTTCGTGTTCTTCATCTACAGCATCACTGTGTTCCTGCAACCTCAGCTGCCATGGAACGCGTATTTAGTTTTGTGGCTACATCGTAAACGCTAGGCGCTGTAGGCTACGTGATGCACTGATTCAAGACATGCTAATTGCAAAATGCAATAGTGAACTTATGCAGTAGCAATGTCAATAATTGCAGCATGTATTGACCGATGTGGTGTTGCTTGCTGGCTTTTGGACTGTTCTCACAAATATCTGTTGTGCAGCTTTAGATATTGTAATAGGCTACAGCTTTAGATATTGTAATAGGCTACAGCTTTAGATATTGTAATAGGCTACAGCTTTAGGCATGGTACGTAATAGGCTACAGCTTTAAGCATTGTAATAGGCTAAAGCTTTAGGTATTGTAATAGGCTACAACAAGTTGAAGTCGTAACTTGCTGAGCTCTGATTACAATTTGACAAATTCATGAAGCAAATATATGTATCGAATAATCGAACTATCGATTATCGAAATCTAATTCTAATTGCTAATCGATTAGCTGCTGCTCATTCTAATTCTAATCGATTAGCTAAAACCTTTTGCTAATTCTAATTCTAATCGATTAGCAAATTTCAGGAGCTAATTCTAATTCTAATCGATTAGCAGTTCTAGCTAATCGTACCCATCTCTGATTACTTGAGGGTAGTTTGGTCACTATATAAAGACGCTGTGATGTGGCTGTGATATTTAGTGTTGCTCTCCTCTTTTATCCAACACATAATCGTGTCTATTATTAATTAAAGATTCAAGACTGACAAACCATTTAATCTCCTCTACTCTGACCAGATCTCCTATCCTCTCACCTGATCTCCTCTCCTCTATCCAGATCTCCTATCTTCTCACAGTTGATTACGTAATTAGCTGTGATCTATAATATTATTGAATAGATTAGATAAGAAATGCGTAGCCTGACATGCAAGTACTAATACAGGGTCCGATTGACCCCTCGGTGATAAAGGTTTTGTAATTATTCATTGTGAAACGACATCTTCTGTCTGCCAGGACCCTCACATCGACCGCTTCTGAAGCACGAACTGTCTAAGCAGATCACAAAAGACTGAAAATTACGAACATATAACTTCGGTCGAAGGCAATTTAAAGGTGTCTAATCCTGTGCCTCTCTAAATATATGATGCTGTGGACCAGTCACTGTTTTACATGGAAAACAATTTAATATTTTTTATCGAAATATCATCATAATTGTGAATCTTTATATCATTCCGCGGTCCTGAAACCAATCAATCGCAGACCAAGGGACAGGACCACAAACCACAGTTTGAATAGCACTGGTCGAATCAGACCGTAATAGCTTTATTAGCATTACGTGTTTCACGACTTCTTATGGACCTTCGGGCAATTAACGTCGATCTTAAATTGCACAACAATACCAAGGTATTGGGTAGATCAGGGGTTCTTAAACTTTTTAGAAGCAGGGACCGGCTGTGCATTTATGATGTTGTTGGCGGACCACCAGTTAGAAATGCAAAATTTTATCTGACAATCGAATCCAAGATAAAGGGAAATTAGAGGAATGAGTCCATATTTTATCTTAATATTTTATTGAAATTATTCTAAGAGCGAAATAATGCGAAATAGTGACTAAATCAATAAACTGCTTTTACAAATATATGTAATTACACATGTTCTTGTTATTCATTGTTAAATATAACAATAAATATCAGAATGTATTTATTATAGTTAAAGGAAGCGTTCAAGTTTTTATAAATAATAACTAGTAATTTTATTACACGAGAAGGCTTACTCCTATCTAAAAGTAGCAAGCCTAATTACTGAAAGTTTAATTAAATTAAACTTGACTAAACTTACAGCAAATGGAGATCCTTCCCGTACATTATCATCGTTTTCTTGTGTGCTGTCACTGTCCGTGTCTGAGTTGCGGCGCTTTGCTGTTGTTTCATTACTTTTAAAGAAACTGTCCAAAGAGACTTGATGTGCTTTGCTCATTGTTTCTCTTATTTTTTAAATTTAAAACTAAGATTTCTAGAACTTTATTTCGTGTTTAAATTTGTCTTATTGCAAATAAACAAAAATATTCATACGCTAGCGTTTTCTTAATTATCGCTCAATTCCATCAACAAAGAACAAATATCTGGCGTACGAATGGTTGTGTTCAGTTGGTGACAGTTTCAATCGCTAGGTGATCGAAGTCCATATGCCTAGCGATCACGGTGTGGCGATAATGGGAACTTTAGATCTAGAATCTAGATTGATTTATTGCAAATAACGTTAAATAATAATTTCATTCTATAAATTTTTTTAACTTAAAAATATATCTATAATTATCTGTATTTTCCAGGAATAAGTTGATCAAATTTTTTATTTTTAGGGATTGTTTCGCGGACCGGCGACTTGAGCTCCGCGGACCGGCGCCGGTCCGCGGACCACCACTTTAAGAACCACTGGGTAGATAACGACCAGCGTTAGAACGAAAATGTCCATAATATATCGTCATTTGAAAGCTATTAAAAGGTGTCTAATTGGATCATAATATTTATTATTAATAGTAGCAATGTTTAACGACATCTGATGGATCTTATTTAACCACCTAATTTTGGAAGGTCCAGTTATTGATTGGTTAGTAATTTCAACGTGACTGCAATTAGTAGTTACTATTTGACGATGGTTTGTCATGACAAAGACGATTGACATCTCCCTCCTCCTACATCGAGACTTGGGACTGGCACGACCAGAGTGCACGCCATGGAGGAGTCGACCATTATTATTTTTCTCTGCGGACTATAATAGAGTTGATTACAAATGACTCTAGGTATAACCTTGAACAGTGTCCTCGAGACACGGCGAGATTACCATCTGCCACATCTATGAATCGCGTACTTTTATTTGAAGGCCGCGTTTCAATAGGACACTGGTTCCAAAGTTTTAGCGCAACGCCCTACGTAGACGTCTTTAGAAAGTTTAGTGTAATTTTATATAACTGAGGAATTTGAAAAAATCTGTAATGTAAGCAATACCTGCCTACCTGCACTGCCTTGCTACTAATGCCACTGCTGCTGTTCGAGCAATGAGCCTGGCTTTGGGTACTCTGGAGGCCTGGATGTCAACGAACCGCCTGCGCCTCAATCCATCAAAATCTCAATTTATCTGGCTGGGCACTCGGCAGCAGCTTGCGAAGCTAGACCTTTCCTCCATTGCTGCAGACTTCCCTCAATTTGTCTTTTCCTTTGTTGTCCGTGACCTTGGAGTAACACTGGACCAAGAGTTAACCTTCGCCCGTCATATAAACCGCCTCTGCCGTCATTCTTACTATCAGTTACGCCAGTTCCGCACTGTTGCTCGCTCACTTACTTCAGACTCCACCGCTACACTCATCCACTCTTTTATCACAGTCCGACTTGATTACTGTTGTTCACTCTATGTTGGTCTCCCAGCTTGTCGGTTGGGGTGCCTGAACCGGGTCCTGCGCTCTCCCGCACGCCTTTGCGGACGTATTCCAAAATTTGGCCACGTCTCAGGTTATATGCTGGATGTGCTTCATTGGCTCCCCTACTGCAGCGGATCTCGTATCGGATCATCGCTTTGGTCTGGCGGTCCTTGCTCGGTCTAGCCCCTGCCTATCTACGCGACCTCTGCTGCCCTACCTTGGGTGCTCCGGGTCGTCGCTCTCTCCGCTCTACTGAGCGGGGCGTGCTCATGGTCCCTTTTGCCCGCACAGCTACTAAGCAGAATCGAGCCTTCTCAGTGGTTGGCCCTCCCTCTGGAACGGGCTCCCTTTGACGCTGCGATTGCATCCCAGAATCCACTCTGAATCTTTCTATACTTACCTCAAAACTGTCCTTTTTAGCCGTGCTGTGGTCGGGGGCGCTTCTGAGTAGTAACCTTGAATGGGCGCTATATAAAACTTCGTAATGAATGAATGAATGAATGAATTATCCAGCTAAACACAATGAATACTACAGACTTAATAATGATCCAATTATGTCAGACACCTTTAAATAGTATTGCGCGGTGCTATATAATTCGACATTTTCGGTCAATCATTAGTAATGATATTACATTGTTTCATAGGAAAATGTTTAATGAAAATGATATTACATTGTTTCATAGGAAAATGTTTAATGAAATGTTTAATTAAGTATTCTGTCATGTAAATAATTGTTAACATGCATTCTTGTAAATAGATGTATGTTAAAATAAAATGTGTATATAATACATGTATATTATATATATTACACATCTGTGCTGAATTTCTGTTTGCAAATAGCATTACATGTTATTTTAGAAAACTTAAAGAAGTACTGTTAATAACTTTGTAAACATATTTGAAAAGAGCTAAAATAGCCAAAAAAAAGAGCTGATATAGCCAAAAAAAGAGCTGATATAGCCAAAAAAGAGCTGAAATAGCCACCAAAAAAGAAACAAAAGGAGAAAAAGGAAAAAAAAAAAAGGAAAAAAAAGATGTTAAAAAAGAATTACAATAAAAAGAGCCAATGGGCCAAACATAACGGAGATACAATACTTTAATATGTATCAAATCAAATAATATGTATCTATCAAATATTGTTAATATTGTTAATAAGATTGAGGAGAAAACAGTTATTAACATTATACGGAAATGATCTTAATCCGTCAGAAACTTTAAATACGTCTACATCTTATCAGAAACGGAATCAAAGCCAAGAAAAGAAAAAGAAAACTGTTGATAGAAATTATATGAAAATGAACTTAAATCGTCAGAAACTTTAAATACGTCAGCATCTTATCAGAAACGGAATCAAAGACGAGAAAGGAGAAAGAACATTTGTGAGAACATTACAAGAAAATGAACGGAAATACATCAACAACTTTAAAGACGTCAACAGCCTTTGTAGCTATAGGATGTCGTTAAATATTGGATTAATAATAACAATCATTAGTAAATTCAGCAAACCGCATTTAACCTTCGCAGGACGAAGACATTTTACGATACACGGAGGACGAAGAGGGGTTATTTGTTACCCCAAAGCAATTTTTAATATCTCAGCTCATAGGTAAGGTACAATAAAACATGAAGTATCAATTCTAATAGTCCTAAGGTCAAGGAATCGATCTATCGTCGTGTGAGAATAGTCTGTCAATACCACTTTCCAAGATGGCGGCCAAGATGGCCGCCAAACACAAAAATATGCATATTTCAAAACAGAGGTACATGTAGGCTACAATGACAAATGAACCCTCCACTTTCATAGTTCGGGGTCAAAGGAATCCATTTATCGTAGTGAGAATAGTCTGCCAATACTAATTTACCTCTAAGGTATGGCCGCCATCTTTGAAAGTGGTATTGACAGACTATTCTCACTACGAACTATTTGATCACAATATCTGTATCAGCTGTATTACTTCATGTCGTTAAATATTAAAGTTATTGATATTTTAAGGCTCTGCTTCGACACCTTTTATTGTTTTGTTTCGGGCGCTATAAGTACCTCGTTGTGGTGGCATTTATTAGTTTTCATTCGCTCTTTTTTGCATTGTTTACATAACTCCGCTAGTGCCTTGCATTAATTTGATAGTGCCCGTTCCACGTCTGGTGGAAGGACATCGTTTTTGTTACACAGTGCAGTTAAACTGCAACTACTAAACCTGTTGTATATATTTCTGAAATGTCATAATGACGACGTTAAATCATCAGTCACTGGGGACTGCATACGTTGACTTGAAGGCCTCTTTTGACTCACTGGATAGGAAGGTGCTAAGGCGTCTTATCCGGAATTGACCCAGACCCGCCATGATTGCTAATCTCATGTATACCTAGTATGTCAACATCTTTAGCTGTGTACGAATTCAGGGCGAAACATCAGGGTGGTTTAGAGTTGATAGTGGATTACGATTTATAGTGGACGAAACATTTTGAAGCCGGCATCATGAAGGGCGACGCTATCGGGAGGGAAGATAGGCCTATATACCGACATAGATACTTGTAGATTGTGACAGGGTAGCCGGTTGATTAGAGTCTTGAAACGCGGAGAGTACGGGTTCGAGCTTCCTTCGTTGAGACGGAAATTATGTTTTAAGGAGTCATAAAGGTTGTTACTTAAATTGTTTAGATTTGAAATAATACATTCATGGAAAAGTTATTAAATGCCTTTAATAAAAAAGATTTAAGTGAAATTGACTTGGTTATCAAGAATATAAATAATTATTTAGGATTTTCAAAAACTTCATTTGAAAATGTTGCGAAATGTTTTCTGACTACGAGGCCTCTGGGGTGGAAACCCCATTGGAGCCAGGATGAGCGAATACAACGGAGGAGGGTGACGCTAATCGCCTTCGTTATTACACGTCATCGTTCAACAGAAACTACCTTACGTTGCACTCCTCTAGTATCGTATACTCACTCGTATACTCCGTCACTGGCGCTTAAGGTTGGTGCCAGTCTCAGACCTCTATTAAGGAGGAGGGCAGCCATAAGATGTCGTCAAGCAATGGAAACTAGAGCTACTGACCCATAAGGGGAGTGATGCCGGTTCGAAACCTGAATAGCCTGAGCTATGCCGCCCTCTTTCCACTTGCACAAGCCGCCGAGCACTGCGCTTCTCTGTCCACGGTGACCTGGCGGTCCCATTCGCCGTCTCTGCGACAATGCAGAGCCGTTCCTTCTCTGTGGTTGGTCCAACAACCTGGAACGGGCTAACACTAGATTTACGACACCTTCCAAACTGTTCTCAGTTTCACCAACTGTTGAAGACTGCATTCTTCCATATGGCCTGGGTCAGGGAGCGCCTCTGAGTAAGGGCGCTATATAAATTTTGATTGATTGATTGATTGATTGATAGCATCGGCCAAGTCGATGGCTGATCGACTTCTCCGTCATTTCAAAGGATTTCTTCAGAGTTTTCTCAATGACTTCGACCGTATTGGAGTTTTCTGGCACTAGGTTTGCGTACATATTCGCTGATTTTGCCAAGGATTATGTGCCTTTAAGAGTATTTTGTTCGCAAGTCGCCTAGGCCCATGTGCAACATATTACTGTTTGTCCGTCTGACCGTATGTCCGTCTGTCCGTCCGTCCGTCTGTCTGTCTCTTTCATAAGTTAGTGCTGTTAGGGTTGGTTTTTGGTAGTGTTAGTGTATTTGCAATGGTGCTGGAAAAAAATGGTCAAAATGACAACTTCAATAGAATAGTAAATTTTACCTATTGGAAACTGTTAAACTAGAATTTTGACCGTTAAAATAGTAAATAGTTGTGGAAAATCGTAACTAAGTAACTTAAACTGTATAATAGGCAATTCCTTTTCTTGTTGAGAATTATTAAGTGGTCCTTCTACATGTGCCCTGGATGGAATCTAAATTTATTCCACTGGTGATTTACGCATTTAATTTGAAATAAACAGATATTATTTCAATGAGTCCATCTAAATAGCTATTTTAAATAGCGAGGTAAATAGTTACATTCAAATACTTTCAGATAGTATTTGGTATTAATTAGTACCCAAAACTGGTGTGTGTTTTTGCACGTGGGTGTATGCGTGTGTGTGTGCGCGTGTGTGCATACGTGATATCAGCGTTTTTTTAATATACAAGTTGCATAATATAGCGTACGAAGTATATTTTACTACTTATTACGCGTAAGAAATCGAGATGCACACAGCAATGTATAAAAATATTAATACATTTTAAACTATAATTATTAGAATTTACAAAAGGCAATTGCCTTGCATCAGTGGACACCTTTTTTTCGTAAATGTATCGCGCTATATATATTTATGAACATCGAGCGCTGTTACATTTTCTTCGCGTCTCTATAATAATTATTATATCGTCGTTTAATAGAACAGACTGACAAACAGCAGTGAGTTACATAATGGAAAGGCAGACAAATCTAATCTATGGGGCATAGTTGCTGAGTTTACCGTTTATTGAAAAGCCTAAAGTATGTAGGCTATATGCTACCGTACTTTATAAGGAATTTTTGGTATGAAATTTCTGTCGTCTTTTGCGGGAAGTTGGAAGGGGTGAGACCTGGGGTGCATGTTGTAATGGCGCTGAGCAGTGCGTGGAAAGAGTCTCCGCAAGACGTGCGCGTCATTTACTGATACCGCCCTCAACAGACTCACGTCAGCGGCTTCCGCCATCTTCATGAGTGGCTCGATGTCGGATGAGAGGAACTGCAAACGTTGCATTTTCCTCTGAAAGCGTTCTAGTTTCGAGCGATCTTCTGCAGATGTTAATCCCCACCTGGCGGGCGACTGTCGTAGCCCTGGCAACGGTGGACAGCGCCTCGGGAGATAGCCCATGGGCTCTCAGTACCCTAAGTGCTTGAAGGGATCCAGTGCACGATCCCAAGACCCGTTCAACATGCGATGTGGCCTGAGATCGCCTAGAAGGATGACGCCGAAGATCTTCATCTCGGTTACACGCTCCATGCCCTGGATCGGGGCTGGCAAGATTGATGTTTCTAATCTTCGGACAACCAGCATCTCTTTGGATTTATTCGTGTTCAGCCGGAGATTGTTAGCTGTAGCCCATTCTTTTATTGCCTCGAGTTCCTCACTGATCGTGTACCCCTCATCGAACGGGCGACGATAAGATATGTGTCGTCTGCGAACTTTACAATCTTGTTCCGCTCATGGATAGGGTGGAGGTCGGAGGCATTGACGATGAAATCAGATGGGCCCACTACGGATCCCTGATTCACGCTGGCATTAATGTGTGCAAATGCCGACAGTCGTCCAGCAATGCGAGTGGCGTGGCTTCGGTCTTCCAAGAAGACGCGCAACGATTCTGACTATTAGGTTCGGAACATTTGAAAGATCCTGTGACATAATGAAGATGATTAGCGTCGCCCTCCTCCTTTGTCCGGGTTTTGGACTTGCACCACCTGATTACAACAATTAAATGAATTCCGACGATTGTAGCAGTACTTTCAAGGGACTTAGTGTTTAACGACATCTGGTGGCTGCCATGACCGTTATCTCCGACCTTACTTTTCTCCCAGACAAATATAATGAGCGGGTGGGTACAATGCTTTAACCCTCAGGCTACCGAGTTTTTTTTAACACTGGCTACCAAGGGGTGGTTACCACCCCCCTTGATTTCGTGTTTGGTTTCACATATCATAACTTGTAATACAACAATGGATTCAGCATTCATTTCTGAACAGAATGGTATATTTAGTTGTACATTATTATTATTATTATTATTATTATTAGACTGTTATTTATAGCGCGCCTAAACAAAATTGGAATCTTGCACAAAAGGCGCGTAACAGAAAAATCAATCATAGTAAATCTTAAACAGATGTG
This sequence comes from Aporrectodea caliginosa, assembly GCA_020284085.1. Classification (NCBI taxonomy): domain Eukaryota; kingdom Metazoa; phylum Annelida; class Clitellata; order Crassiclitellata; family Lumbricidae; genus Aporrectodea; species Aporrectodea caliginosa. Next base: position 18,688 of record JACEVL010001763.1, read on the forward strand.
TTTTAAGGTTAGTTTTAAAAATCGATAAAGTTGAGGATTTGCGGATAAAGACAGGGAGTTTGTTCCATTCAGCCGGGCCGGCTAGCGCAAATGCCCTGTTACCAAGTTTTTTGAGTGATCGTGTCACAACAAAATCACCTTGAGACGATGAACGTAGCCCTCGTCTGGATTGGAGAGAGGAACAGGGTGTAACAAGTGAAGAAAGGTATGCAGGAGAACAGTTTGTGTAGATTCTGTACATTAGAAGACAGATTTTGAAATTACAAAAGCTTTTAACAACGGAAGCACCCATAATTAGCGATATTTTATATTATTGCGTACATTTTGTACTTTTTGGATAAGATTATGTGTGTTTTTAAACTGATCTATGTATCCAAGAACATTTTAAAAATAATTTGTAACAATAGCCTAAAAACTAGTTCATAGTCTGTTTAGTTGTAGCGAAATCTAAAGGCAACATGAAACAAGACTACACGTTGTTGTTCACGGCTAAGTCAGATATGTCGGTAGTCCTTGCAATTATTGCAAGTTACTCCCGTTATTTTGTGCGAATGCTTCCTCTAAACTGGCTTCTCACTTCATCTTCAGTATCTGTATCAGCTAATATAAGTTCTAAATCTGTAGCTGTTGACAAAATTTATGTAGAAATATCGGTTTACGTTGTGACGTTGCACTCAGCCATTTTGACACATATAACGCGTATTATTATTTATTTTTATCACTTCCAGTGTTCAAAAGACAAATAGATATGCATCCTAATGAAGCCCTGCATTCCCTCTAAAGAATGGTATATTTGTTTCTCTCCTGGAAAGAAAATTGAATACGCTATGGTCGAAAAACTAAGGGGTGGTATCCCCCTCTGGTACCTCGGCTATATCAGGTATAACGTTTGAACGGCGTGAGAAACCACCGTGATGTTTACCTCAAAATGTGCCCAAATGAATCTGCTACAGCTACCTAAAATGTAAAAATTATATTCCATATGAAAATAAATTTATGCATAAAAACCTAGCCTGAGGGTTAAGGTAGTGTAATCAAAAGATGTCGTTAAAAGCTGAATACTATTAATTATATTCTAAATCAATTACACACCTTTAAATAGTTCTCGCCCGACGCTATATAATCGAAATTCCGCCTAAATGTGGCAGTGGCAGTCCTAAGGACGTAGAAATGAGGAGTAGGAGGATAGTAATAATCTATGTAACAACACACTGTCGTAAAAGAGCAACTAAACACTCAAACAGATTTCTATAATATAGTCAGGGAGCAAATGGTATCCCGTGGGCGCTTTAATGAAAGAAACATGTGTGATACGTCGTTTGAAAGGTATTTTAACATAGAATAAGAAAAGTCATGGTGCCAAGCCAGAATATGCTGCAGGCAGGCACAATTCAAGATGGCGTCCAACATGGCGGAACATTATCGTAGTTAGTCGGATAGATATGCCACATGACCCCAAAAAATTGCAAGAAAACGTTTTATGTTGGTTTTCTGGTGTATTAGGTCTGGAGAATAACATACTAAAAGTTTCTCGAAATCGGACCACGGGATCACCCCCAAAAATGCATTTTAAACAAAGATGGCGGCCAATATGGCGCCAATACAGAAAACCGTATATATCAGGTCATAGGTAAGCTAAATAACAAAATGAAGTGTCAAATTTAACATTATCAAGGTCGAGGAATCGATCTATCATAGTGGCAATAGTGTCGGAATCTTACTATCCAAGATGGCGGCCAATATGGCCGCCAAAACACAAAAATATGTATATATCAGGTCATAGGTAAGCTAAATAACAAAATGAAGTGTCAAATTTAACATTATCAAGGTCGAGGAATCGATCTATCATAGTGGCAATAGTGTCGGAATCTTACTATCCAAGATGGCGGCCAATATGGCCGCCAAAACACAAAAATATGTATATATCAGGTCATAGGTAAGCAGGCAGGCACAATTCAAGATGGCGTCCAACATGGCGGAACATGAGAAAAACAGACCTATTTATCGTAGTGGCAATAGTCTTGGAATGTTACGATACTCATTATTTCTTTTATTTAACGGAAAAAACAATGTGTAAACGTAGCAGCTGAGAAAAAATGAACATTCAAAATGTTATTCGTCATCATCACTATTGTCACTGCTGTCTTCGTGACCGTCATATCGTTCCGCTACATTATCGCAGAGATTCTCGTCGCTGTTACATTCACACATTTCTGTGCATGGCAGGTTGTTAGTTCGGCATTTGCATGGTGCCGCACATCTGTTTTTAAGACAAGCACACTTGACCAATTGCAGCAATGCCTCCGGGGCACATAGCGATTCATTCATAACCGGTGACAACCGTCCATCTTCCAATACCCACCCGTGTTCCGTTGGTGATGGAATCGCCGGCATTGCTTTGTCGTCTTGCGCCCAAACAATTGCCTGAAAATTAGCTCTTTTCACTGCTGGTATGAAAGCACCTGTTGTTGGTGGAAGACTGTCTCCAACAGTCTGTTTTGTTGAGAATAAAGACCATCGCAATGCTGCAAGAGTTTTGATCTGTGATTTCGATTTCGGCTGATAAACCCGGCAGAGGAATTCCTCCAAATTGTACAGAGTTTCATCAGTAACAAGATCATTTTTACCTAATGATGCAAAAGAAGAAAGTATTTCATCGTTGGAGAGACTGAATGCTTTCCAGTATGACAGTTTTCCTTTGCCTTTTAAACAACCTGTGGTGTCGCATCCGGAAAGTGCGTGAAATCCGGGTAAAGCTGCAGCTTTCAGTTGCCCAAGTGATGCATATATTTGGCCGATGGATATGTATTCTCCCGGAACAGGAACAAAGAAGGATTCTTTTGGAAGCTTTGGATACCGTCTCACCATCAGCACAAGCACATCAGTGTCTTGTGCAAATATAAACAATTTCGTCGCTCCTCTTTCCTTGGCATCCAAGCCATGTAAGATCATCTTGGTGTCAGCTTCCTCCTGCGTACTTCGTAGGTACTCGACAGTACCACTTGTTGAAGCTGCTTCATTGCGCCAAGCAACGATACATCTGCACGGCCAGCTTCTTGCTCGGTCGAGTATTTTTTTGGACAAGTAGTGTGTTAGCTCGTCTTTAGTAGTACTGTGTGACAATAGCTTTTTCATCGTAACTGAAGATATATCCGTTGAGTCGCAGATACTGAAACGTGTAGAAACGCCGCCGTGCAATCTTTTGTCTCGCGTAACATTCTTAATTGACTGGTCTCGATATGAATCAAAGACAAGGTGCAATTCCTCATAGTTCCCGTACTTCGTTGCCAACTTGTTCAAGAAGGAATCTGCAAGGTCTGCACAAGTTCTCATGGTATTTGACTTTGCCATAGATTGCAGTTCAGCCATGCAATCAACTATTGCTGCACAGAAACCTGACTCTCCAGAAGAACTCTCGACTGGTTTATCAACTTCCACTGGAGGAAGAGACTTAAGTATGTGAATCAGTCGACTTTTAGCAGGACATTGATGCATAGTACCATCGCACAAAAACATCGATCGGGGCACTGTTGACAGTTCGTATGCTCCGAGAGTTTCGCATAAATCTACATCACGTTGAGATCTAGTGATTATAAGTAAGCGTGCAAATAAGGATCTGTCAGCTGTCAGGACCGATACACTTTCGGCAGTGGAGAGTTTCACATGCCTTTTGTTCGCACTTGAGCATAACTTCAGTTTGTTCCGTTTTATAGGCGCCCACACATTTTCCTTTCCTGCGATGAGTCTGTCACATTTGTAAGTGTTGTACAAATCACCACCCAATTGCTCCATTCTTTCTACACTTCTCCTGACTTCTTCATCAAATACAGCTTTCACCAACGGAACACGGGTGGGTATTGGAAGATGGACGGTTGTCACCGGTTATGAATGAATCGCTATGTGCCCCGGAGGCATTGCTGCAATTGGTCAAGTGTGCTTGTCTTAAAAACAGATGTGCGGCACCATGCAAATGCCGAACTAACAACCTGCCATGCACAGAAATGTGTGAATGTAACAGCGACGAGAATCTCTGCGATAATGTAGCGGAACGATATGACGGTCACGAAGACAGCAGTGACAATAGTGATGATGACGAATAACATTTTGAATGTTCATTTTTTCTCAGCTGCTACGTTTACACATTGTTTTTTCCGTTAAATAAAAGAAATAATGAGTATCGTAACATTCCAAGACTATTGCCACTACGATAAATAGGTCTGTTTTTCTCATGTTCCGCCATGTTGGACGCCATCTTGAATTGTGCCTGCCTGCTTACCTATGACCTGATATATACATATTTTTGTGTTTTGGCGGCCATATTGGCCGCCATCTTGGATAGTAACATTCCGACACTACTACAAGTACGATAAATCGATTTCTTTACCTTGAAAATATTATATTTGACACTTCATTTGTTATTGTAGCTTACCTATGACCTGATATATACATATTTTTGTGTTTTGGCGGCCATATTGGCCGCCATCTTGGATAGTAAGATTCCGACACTATTGCCACTATGATAGATCGATTCCTCGACCTTGATAATGTTAAATTTGACACTTCATTTTGTTATTTAGCTTACCTATGACCTGATATATACATATTTTTGTGTTTTGGCGGCCATATTGGCCGCCATCTTGGATAGTAAGATTCCGACACTATTGCCACTATGATGATCGATTCCTCGACCTTGATAATGTTAAATTTGACACTTCATTTTGTTATTTAGCTTACCTATGACCTGATATATACATATTTTTGTGTTTTGGCGGCCATATTGGCCGCCAGATAGTAAGATTCCGACACTATTGCCACTATGATAGATCGATTCCTCGACCTTGATAATGTTAAATTTGACACTTCATTTTGTTATTTAGCTTACCTATGACCTGATATATACGGTTTTCTGTATTGGCGCCATATTGGCCGCCATCTTTGTTTAAAATGCATTTTTGGGGGTGATCCCGTGGTCCGATTTCGAGAAACTTTTAGTATGTTATTCTCCAGACCTAATACACCAGAAAACCAACATAAAACGTTTTCTTGCAATTTTTTGGGGTCATGTGGCATATCTATCCGACTAACTACGATAATGTTCCGCCATGTTGGACGCCATCTTGAATTGTGCCTGCCTGCAGCATATTCTGGCTTGGCACCATGACTTTTCTTATTCTATGTTAAAATACCTTTCAAACGACGTATCACACATGTTTCTTTCATTAAAGCGCCCACGGGATATGTTTTTCCTACATAGTGCTCCTTGACTAATAATATTTATCCCTTTTAATCTACAAGCTTCATATACATGGACTCGCCGATATAATGCAGGAAATTCAAATAACTAGACTGCGGACAGGCTTTTATTTCTATAAACGATTACACAGGCATATTGCGTAATAGCTTGTGTAAGATGCTCTCTTCACTAGTCACACAGACTGTCCTGATAAGTTGTTTTGAAATCTTATTTTTTGTTTCCTTGTCAATGTATGCATTTGGACTGTTCCTGTGTTGTACCCTTTATCTGACAATCCACAGGTTTAGATGATTCATTAATGCGAACATTTTCATTTATTTTATACTATATAAATGCATTTGATTCAACAGCCATTAGAGGAACATGACTGTGTATTTATTTGGTCTCTATAGTCTATAAATGTATTTGATTTAACAGACTGGGATGGACAGACAATCTGAACTGATTTCCTAGACTCTGTTCTTCTGCTAGAGTCATGTTGCCTTTGACTGCATTTTCATCTTTTGTCTGATCTGGGTTCGTATTACCAAGTGTGACATTTG
>JACEVL010001764.1:0-24961 GCA_020284085.1 Aporrectodea caliginosa
GGCTTTCTCGCTCTTCTATCTCTATATCCCTTCTCTCTATCCCTCCTCTCTCTCCGTTTCTTCTCCTTTTGGCTTTTCCTCTGTCTCATTGTCTGTGTCTCTCGTTTTCTCTCATTTCTCTCTTTCTCCCACCCTCTCTCTATATCTCGCTGTCTTTCTGTCTCTGTCTCTATCCCTGTCTCTCTCTCTGCCTCTCTGTGTCTGTATGTCTGTATTGTGTCTGTCTGTCTGTCTGTCTGTCTGTCTGTCTGTCTCTCTCTCTCTGAAATTCTATCTCTTTGTTTAACTTGTTTCGTCTTGCAGGAGGCGCGATAGCTAACTACTAGTGGAACATGGTGGCTACATTTTTACAGCGCACTTATTAAAAACCTTAAATACGTGGTTCATCCGTGTTGTTAGTATAGGCATGGCAAACAGAAATCGATGGCTTAACGCGCTCTTATTAAACACCTTCAAAACGCTAATCACCGTAGCTATAAAAGACTATGACGCGATAGCTAAATATAATATGTTGCAAAAATATTGAATATTAGTGAAATTGTAAAGCTCCGTCTGACACCTTTAATAGTGTCGTTCGATGCTATAAGTTTCTGGTTATCATTGTATTGTATATTTTTCAAAGGGAAAAATTTATCAAGGATTACTATAAAGATTGATCAAGAGCAAATTAAGATAGAAAATAAAGCAAAATTTTTGGGTGTAATTTTTGATAGTAAAATGAGTTGCAAACCACACATTGATTATACAGCTGAAAAATGTAAAAAGAGGTTAAACCTTTTAAGAGCCATAAGTGGTTATGGTTGGAGAGCCTGTAAAAAAACACTCCTAACCATATATAGAGCATTAATCAGGTCTATTTTTGATTATGGTGATGTTGCATATTCTTCAGCCTGCAAGTCTCACTTGGATAAACTAACATGTATTCAAACTGAGGCTCTTAGATTATGTTGTGGAGTTCCAAAGGGTACTGCAGCATCAACACTTCAAAATGAATGTGGAGAATTACCACTTCATTTAAGGCGACTCCAAAATTCAATAAAATTTGGAGTTAAAATTATGGGTAGTAAATTTCACCCCCTTACTAGAGTCATGGAAAACCACTGGACAAATGTTTTTAGGACATCTGATAGTAGGGAACATTCAATCTATACTCGTACCTCTGAATTCTTCTCTTCACTTGATACATCATTTATTGGCCCCTCCTTCCCTTCTTCTGCTCCTTGGTGTAATAAAGAAATAGAAGTTGACTTATCTCTGAAGAAATGTATAAATAAGAAATATGATCATCCTGAATTTTTAAAACAAAATGCTTTAGAATTAATTTCTAAATATGAGTCTTATATACATATCTACTTATCTATACTGATGGGTCAAAAATAAATGACGTTGTTGCTGCTGCTTTCACGGTACCAAGTTTAAATGTGGATAAGAAATTTAGATTGTGTAATAATTCTAGTGTTTATGCAGCTGAATTAACTGCAATTGTTGAAACTGTTCTTTGGATATTAAACAATGAGTGTTATAATAATTGTAAGTTTGCGATTTTCTGTGATTCATTGAGTGCTCTTACATCAATTAAGAGGTCTTACTGTCAGTCTAGACCTACTTTATTAAATGTTTTATTATATCATATAAGCAAACTAAATTCTAATCAAATAAGATTTATTTGGATCCCAAGTCACATTGATCTGTTAGGCAATGATAGAGCAGATACTTTGGCTAAAGAAGGTCTAGCTATTGATCACATAAATTCTACTAATTATCTTGAACTTCAGGAAATTTTTACTTTAATAAAACTTTATATAGTAAACAAATGGCAACTAGAATATAGTAATGATAATAAAGGTCATTTTTATAAATCTATTTGTCCAATTGTTAGTACAGATATAAAATATTTCGAACCTTATAGGCATAAGGAAGTCCAAATTTCTAGATTACGTCTAGGAGTGGCCAATACTAATCAAAGACTATTCGTTATAAAAAGGCATTCTAACGGTTTATGTGATACCTGTCAAGTCAAGGAGACAATTCATCACCTCTTGATTGACTGTGTAAAAGAAGATATTTCAGAATTACTTAGAAATAAATGTCAATTATATAAATACGAAATTTCCATTAAAACCCTTATGACGGTAAATTTATTTCAAAATGAAGTGTATAAGGTTAGTTAAGTTAATCAATAAAGGTAAAATTTTGTAATTGGATATTTTAAGTCTTGAATTGACAAGCAAAGGAAATACATGCATATCAAGACAATCGGAAATGTCTGACAATTTGATCAATTACTTCTATTTATATCTTGCTAACTTTAATCTAATTTCCAGCGTTTAACCATCGGGCTACCAAGGGGGGGTAGTTGCCACCCCCCTAGGTTTTCATCTCAAACTTTTCCGTATGGAATAAAAATTTGGCCTTTTAGGTAGCTGTAGGGGTTCATTTACACACGTTTTGAGGTAAAATGTGAGATGATATCTCACACCGTTCAAAAGTTATACCCAATATACCTGAGGCACCAGGGGGGGGGTGGATACCACCCCTAGATTTTCGACTATATCTTATCCGTCATTTAATATTAAGAGACACAAATTATACCATTCTAGAGGGAATGTTGGGCTACATTTCTATGGTCATTGAGTTGACCTGAGACAACCGGAAGTGCTCAAAATAAATAATAATACGCGTAATATGCGTGAAAAATGGCTGAATGGAAGCACTCCCCTCTTAGTTTTTTTTTGTCTGTAGCGTATTCATTTGTCTTCCTGGAAGAGAAACAAAGATACCATTCTTTAGAGGGAATGAAGGGCTTCATTTGCATACCTACATCTTTGTCTTTTGAATACCGGAAGTGATCAAAATAAATAATAATACGCGTAATCTGTGTGAAAATGGCTGAATACAGCATTACAACGTAAAACCGATATATATGTATGGATATATATGTATGGATGTACATTTATACTATATAAACATGTGTAGGGATGATTGTGTGTATCTTTTATACATAGATTAGTTTCAAAACACACATAATCTTATATTTGTTTATCCAAAAAGTACAAAATGTACGCAATAATATAAAATATTGCTAATTAATGGGTTCCATTGTTAAAAGTGATGTAATTTCGAGGTGCATTCACATAATGTACACAACTAAATATACCATTCTGTGCAGAAATGAATGCTGAATCCATTGCTATATTACAAGTTATGATATGTAAACCAAACACGAAATCCAAGGGGGGTGGTGGTAACCCCCTTGGTAGCCAGTGTTACAAAAAAAGCTTGGTAGCCCTAGGGTTAATGACGTCCTGCCGTTGCAAGGGCGGTTGATCTCGACATTTCCTTAATCGTTTTTCAAATGATGCGTAGCCAGTAACACACAGTATGGATCCACAGTTTAACGGCAGCTTATGACAACATAGGCCGTTGCCGCCGACAAAGATTAGTTTTTGGCATATTACAGCTCTTTGTCGTCTAGCGATTAGACTTAGCGTGTGCTGTGTGTATCTGTTTAACGACTAGCTGTGTGGTAACAAAGACCATTAGCGTCGCCCTCCTCCTTTATCCAGGCTTGGGACTGGCACTGTCAGAAAGCGAACAGTGGCGGAGTTATTGTGTATATCGTGTTCCATGCCTATTATAAGAACAGTTGGTATTGGTTTAAAGGTGTCTAAGGGTAAGCAGTTACATTTATTATTATAATATATAGGTTGACATTGTTTCGAAGGTGAGTCAGTTAACTTTGACTTAGAGCAGAGTTTTAGCCAGCAGTCGTTGTTTTGGGCTGCAATGACACTGCTTTAAAGATATACGGCGTGAAACGCCCTTCTGTCTCTCTGTGTCTTTGTCTTTCTTTTTGTTTGTGTTTGTGTTTCTATGTATCTCGCTCTTTGCTTCTGCATGTCTCTCTATCTGTCTGTCTATGTATCTTGCTGTTTGTATCTTTCTCTCGTTATGTCTGTCTATGTCTGTGTTTGCATGTCTTTCTCTCTGTCTCTCTGTTTCTGTCTGTCTCTTCATCTTGTTTGTTTACATGTATGTCTGTCGGGATATCTCTGTGTCGCTGTCTGTCAAACTTACCAACTAACTCACTTATTCACTCACTCACTCAATCTCTAGTCTTGATGCAAATGATAATACCTGGAAACAACATTAATGGCATAAGCAACGAGCTTTTATATTTTGTCAATTCGACTCAAATCGGGATTTTTCCACAATTATTTCATGTTCAAACTGTTTTTACTGTGATACGTTTGGAGTTTCCGTGTCATTTTCATTGTAACCGGTGGATTGCGAATCTTCAGACGGTTTTTTCTGCTCGCGTTTAGCGTTGCAACAGTCTGTCTTACTAAGATAAGGTAAGTTAGAGTGACGCAGGGTATGATTAGCAAGAAGCCAAGTGAAATGAACGTCGTATCTTCCTGCTCATACGACTTCGTGGAATCGTTCGAAAGAGGATTCAAGGCAACCAGAGCGGCGCTGACATTCAGTGAAAGACGTTCATGCAGAGACATAGACAGACAGAAACAGGGAAAGATACAAACAGACAGACACATAGACAGAAACAAAGAGAGAGATACATAAAACAGAAACATAAACAGAGAAAGACACAGACACAGAGAGACAGAAGGAGCGTGGCACGCCGTAAATATGCGTCTCTTCAAAGCAGTGTCATTCCAGTGAAGTGTCATTTCAGCCTAGAAGAGCAAGAAATGGCTTTTGAAAACCGGAAGTGATCAAAATAAATAATACGCGTAATCTGTGTGAAAACGGCTGAATACAGCATCACAACGTAAACCGATATATATGTATGGATATATATGTATGGATGTATATTTATACGTATATAAACTTATGTAGGGATGTATGTGTGTATCTTGGATACATAGATCAGTTTCAAAACACACAAATTTTGTTTATCCAAAAAGTACAAAATGTACGCAATAATATAAAATATCGCTAATTAAGGGGGTTCCGTTGTTAAAAGTGATGTAATTTCGAGGTGCATTCACATAACGTACAACTAAATATACCATTCTGTGCAGAAATGAATGCTGAATCCAATGCTGTATTACAAGTTATGATATGTGAAACCAAACACGAGATCCAGAGGGGGTCGTCTCAACCCCCCCCTTGGTAGCCGATGTCGCAAAAAAAACCTTGGTAGCCTGAGGGTTAACAATCCAATAGTTATTGGCGGTCAAAATCGTTCGGTGGAAATTGACGAAAGCTTTTCGATACTAAACTACTTGATATTGTGGTGTTCTTGCCACAGCTATAGATTCTCCTTAGAAATAGAATGACGTTAAATTGTTTTAGAATGACGTTAAATAGTTTTTTGGGGGTCGGGAAACCGACATGTAGGCTACCCATAAAACTTTCAGCCTGTATAAAGGAGGAAGGCGACATAAAATCTCGTAAAATACCGCTCAACACGCCGGTCTTTTATACACCTTTATTATATGGATTCACTTTTGCTATAAAAAGTTATAATCCTCAACCGCGTTAATTTCAAGTTGAGTACGACTTTCTTCGATGTCAACGGCCTTTGATGCACTAAAAGTGACAGAATCAATATTTATGAATTAATGGAAGTTTATTAGTTTGTCGACAAGGGCTGTGAGAAGAAGCAGCGCCGTTAAACAGAAGCTACCGTGTCGTCAGTTTTTTTATGTATCGTGTATCGTAAGGTCGACTTCAGCAGCTCTGTAGCCCACAAGATGTTTTAAAACATAATAATATTGTGACGATCGTGGGTCACAAGCAGCATTTACTTACTCATACAGTGGTGGCGCTGCTGTAGTGATTCTGACACGTAGACCCTTTGGCGACAAAATTTCAAGCCCTCTGATTGGTTGCCCAGATGCCGCCAAAGCCCGCGAACGTTTGGACCGCTTTCTCTCTATATAAGGCTGTGTTTGGGTCCAAAAGAGAGACGACACGAAGTTCTGGTTGAGGAAGGACCCGTTTCGATTCTGTATCTAGAAATGGTTCGATAGCTGATAGAAAGCTATGATTTTAGTTGGATCGAGTTACCTGCTAGGCTGGGACGTTCCGCGTTCCTGAGTGAAGTGGCGCCTTTACGGTTGACTCGAAGTCGACCGTTCGACTCTTCTTCGCCGAGTTGGAGGCCTCAGTTCTTGGTTACGGTTGAAAGAAGTGGGAATCCATCCAAATTGTCTTATTGATAAGAAGTTACCTTTAGATTTCTGCAGAATATACATAATCGACGTTAAATAGTCGATTCATCGTTAAGTTTAGATTTTAGCTAAGTTTAGTATGAAAGTGACTTGATTACTCTTGTACTTGATATATTTCTGCTGAAGAGAAATTGTGAGATAAATGGAATTTATAATTAGACCAAGAAGTTGGTTGATAAGTGACGGAGCTTATATATATATATTCTTTTTTTGCTTGTTTACTGTTCTTCTTCTTCCTCCCTTTGCTCTTCTTCATTGTCGCTGTCATCGCCCGGAAGAAGGAGGAGGTCGACTTCAATGGCAGCCACAAGATGTCGCTCAACACTGGAAACTACTATTATCATCTATCTCACAGCTTAAGTGCCTATACTATGCCAAACGAGTGGTTAGAACTATTCGAAGCAAGTATTCCTATTAACGTCAAAAGGGTTTTGATGCAATTAATTTCGTTAAACACTGTTTACCTCTCTTTACACACCTCTATAAAGCGTTTACATTCTGCTATATAAGCCTCAGCCGAGTTAAATTTCTTAAGTAGGAAGATACACTTGCAGCTAAAAGCCATAGGTATTTATAAGCTATTTTTAGCTCAACCAATCACGCTTCTGGAAAACCTCACCAATCACAGAATAGATCTTATATGTTCATTGGCTTTTTGGAGAAGCAACTCTGTTCAAATTAATTCTTTAAACAGACTTATATAATTGTTTAATCAATGAACGATGGACACACTTGATGCCCGCGGTATGACGGCGCGCGACCGATTGCGCAGTATGCTAGTGGCAAAAATGCACCAGGAAGTCGTAACCTCTGAGGTGAGACATTGACGAAATACTTTAATATTAAATATTGTGATGGAGATCGTGGCCTAGATCAAGAGTGTGGCCCCAATAATAATAATAATAATAATAATAATAATAATAATAATAATAATAATAATAATAATAATAATAATAATAATAATAATAATAATAATAATAATAATAATAATAATAATAATAATAATAATAATAATAATAATAATAATAATAATAATAATAATAATAATAATAATAATAATAATAATAATAATAACAATAATAATAATAATAATAATGGCAAGCATTTAGTATCGGGGTGCGTGTATTTTCTCCCGTCATTTTAGGCGTCGTGACAGTCGGTTAGGGTAAGGTTACGCGTCGTGAAGGTCGGTTAGGGTCAGGGTTAGGGTTAGTGTCGTCTTTAGAAAACATCGTAGCTTCCGCGCAGCATGCCAAAAGATACTAAATGTTTGCCATTAATAATAATAATACTAATAAACAATTCACAAGGACAGAAGACATAAATCTTAACTACTAACAGAACAGACAGCCTCAATACACGGCGCTAATAGCAGTGTGTGCCAGTGTGTTATCCAATGCGCTATATGGTCCCTATAGTTGTAGAGGTACGAGCCAGATGGACAAGAACACCGTGATTGACGGATGAGATATGTTACATGTAAATAGCCTATATATTACAGAACCAGTGAAAGTGAGTGGTTATGGACTCAAACATGTACATTACTGTTATTGTAGGCGTAGTTATGATTCACATTGTGCGTTTGTTAAAGACTAAACGGTCAAGATTTCGTTAAACTGTTCTTCGCCGATCACTTGGTTGATGACGTAGCCTCTTAGCGCGGGAAAGTAAGGTGAAAATTCCCAATATTTAACAGGGCTTATTCACGAGCGCTGGTTGTCATAGACTAGAGAGAGAGAGAGAGAGAGAGAGTGGGAAAAGCAGCTGCTAAGGCAGGATTCGCTGAGGAGAGACAGCATGGAAAGAGGAGGATTTAGTAAGTATAAGTAAGTATATCCTTTATTGAAAACCAATTACTAACCGCATTTTGGTGTACAAGATCATCAAAATATAAAAAAATTACGTATAAAGCATCCGTGTGACAAATGTTTTACGAGATAGAGAGTTTGCCTTAGGTATTATTCTATTGTGGGTTCTGGGGCGTAGCGAGTATGAAACAGTTTTCACGGGGGCAGTAGTTGATGTAATACATGTGCAGGGTTGCTGATGATGGTAGAAAAGAGGTTAGAGTCTGCTTTTCTGCAAAGTTGCTCGAAACTTTGGTAGGATTCTGGTAGATAACGAGACCGGACCAGTCGCCGTATAGTTGCCTGAAGACGAGAACGTCCCTCTACCCCCACAAAGCCCCACCATGCCGGGGCCGCATAGAGCATCCGCGACACTGTGGTAGCATTTGTTACATCACACAGAGACTGGCCCTTTAACCCATGTGCTGTTAGAACGCGGAGGGCATACATTGACTGCCTAGCCTTAATGATAATGTTGTTAACATGCGTGTCGAAGTTGAATTGTTCTGACAAAGTGACACCTAGGATCTTCATGTGCTTTACCCTGGCGAGGCCCGGTGTAACTTTTGGAAGATCAATTTGATGAATTATATGTAATTGTTGCGCTATATGAGTCTCAAATTACTTATACACTTATACACACATACACTTACTCACACATACACTTATGCAAACCTTAAATTATCGTTAAACGCTGGGAAAAGCAGCTGCTAAGGCAGGATTCGCTGAGGAGAGACAGCATGGAAAGAGGAGGATTTGATGAATTATATGTTATTGTTGCGCTATATGAGTCTCAAATTACTTATACACTTATACACACATACACTTACTCACACATACACTTATGCAAACCTTAAATTATCGTTAAACGCCGGTTAATTGAACAAAGCACACGTCTTTGTTTGGACACCTTTAAAATGGCGTTCACCGTAAATATATATTTGTTAGACGCCATTTGTCAATTATCTTAATATGGAGTGCTTCTTCACGTTCTCTGCCCTCAGGCAGGTTCATATGTCCAACGACGCCATTTTTCTCTATTCTCTGCTTCTCTTTTCAGTCCGCTGTATCCCTCCTCTGCCAACATCCAGTCCAGTAGCATTGTTCTTGGCCTACCTCTCATCTTTTCCCCCTCCATTCTTCCCTCACACTAGGATATGGACGTGCAGTGGCGGAGTGCTATCAGATGAGTGATATCAGATGAGAATTGTTCGAAACAACGCTACGAATAATTTATGTCAACAGCTTTTGATTCCAAGCGTGGAAAATGTAGGAGGGCAACGCTGGTTATCTTTGTAATGACTTAGTGTCGTTAAACAGCAACTAACCAAACAATGTTTAAGTTGAACTCCGTCACTGTGCGTCCATATCCTAGTGTCAGGAAGTCCCAAGCCTGGACGAAAGAGGAGGGCGACGCTATTGATCTCTGTTATCACACAGCGTTTTTTAAACTGAAACTACTACTAACCTTTGTGTTAGAAAAGCCTGATCATCTTTTCCAAAAACTTAGACTAATGCATTAGGACGCAGACAGTTCGTAACTGCGAGCCTTTTAGTCTCGCTATAGTGTCTGATAGAATTATACATTATTTTATGCAGTGCAAAGACAGTTAGTGGTGGCAGACACTTAGGGTCTGTTCTTATAAATATAAGTTAAATCAGTTTAGCTCAATTTAATTTATTTGTTTCTTCTTTCGTTGCAATTATAACGGGCGCAAGGTTACATCAGCTAACGTTACCTCGCGTTCCCAAGCCTGTATACTAGGGGTCTGCGGGTATACCCATACCCGCGGGTTTACCCGTACCCGACCCGTAACCGCGGATCGGGTGCGGGTCGGGTACATTTCACGGGTCGGGTCGGGTACGGGTAGGGCCATCACGGGTACGGGTATACCCGGTTTTACCCGTACCGACGTGAAATTTTACGGTTACAATGTCACTGTCACATGTAATAGAGAATGTAGGCGCACAATGGGCCTGACCGGGTCTACAACGTACTATTAACAGTTACATAGTGTTCCCGGTGACAGTATAGAGATAAAATGTACAATGCTATTGAGAAAGCACAACAGTTGCAAGTGACAGGTTCCATAAGTTGACTGCCTATTATTATTACTACTACTACTACAATAACTGTTGGTGATGCTGCTCCTGCTACTGCTACTGCTACTGCTAATGCTACTGCTACTGCTGCTACTACTACTACTACTACTACTACTACTACTACTACTACTACTACTACTACTACTACTACTACTACTACTACTGCTACTGCCACTGCCACTGCTACTATTACTATTACCGCAACAACAACTACTACAACTACTTCTACTTCTACTACTATCATCATCTGCCTATTTCTTATTATTACTACATGCAGAGTTGTAAGCCTGTTGGCCTGGTAGGGACAGGGACTACGGGAAGGCGTGCTAATGACGTGACGGGTACTTTACGGGTACGGGTATACCCGCGGGTACGGGTAGGGTTGGGTAGTAATTTTGAGTACGGGTCGGGTACGGATACGGGTAGCGGTTCTGTGTTACGGGTAGGGGTCGGGTAGCAAAAATGCTCTACCCTCAGACCTCTACTGTATATATATAGCAATGGTTAGCGCCGTTTAATGGTGTCTGTAGATAGAGCTGTAACTAGTCGGTTGGATTAATATTAAATTAGCAGGATTCAACAGTCAAACGGCATCTTGTTGAAGGAAAGGCGGTTGACCTTGATTGAGACACTTCAAAACGACATCTTATGGCAACAATAGCCGTTTACTTCGAAAGAAATTATTTTGAGCAGTTCTCACCGTTCGTATGGCGTTATAAAGTCTTCCATTATTGCTCGATAAGTGGACGTTTACGTGTAAAGGGGCCAGATTGTCGGTTTAGAGTTATTGGCATTTTTAAAATGTTCAGAATGAGAGTGATATAAAAGAGTTAATCTGCAAACTATCCAGCGCATGTATGGCTATTGTAGAGACTGGTAAATACAACAACAACCACGAAAATGCTCATTTCGAGTAATTTGCGATTAAAGAATAGGGCCTACAGTAACATGAAGTTGTAGGTTCTAAGGTTTCATATCTATTACTGCATTGTAATGGAGTGCTATACAGCATTAGAAGCCATTTCCTGTAAGCTTCACTAATATGCTACTGCCGCTGAATTATCTGACAAATAGTTTTGCAGTTTAGCTGTGAAGTAGGCCTACTGTAAGCCTACCCTATCGAAAACAGATAATTGAAATTTTTGCAAAAAAGCACAAAATTTCGTCATAAACTAGGCCTACTTTTATTTCGCTGACTTTCAACTTTATGAATAAGTACGTTGATAGGAGAATGTAATTAGATTTAAAAATAACGTAAAATCACTATACCACCTCGCCCACTCTTTTCTCTGAAACTAGAATCGACAATCTGGATCCTTTCACGTAAAGATCCACATTTGGGTATTGCAACTAAACGATTTAAGTGTCCCAAGCCTATATAGTATCTCTCGCAAACATTTAAAAGGTGTTGAATGAGATCGCTCATTTGACTACCACGCCCTCTGCTTATGTAATATAAAATATTTACGTTTAACAGGTGTCTAAAGGGGAGCTATGTTGTGTGTGCGTGTGCGTGTGCGTGTGCGTGTGTGTGTGTTTATTGTATTGTATTGTATTGTATTGTATTGTATTTGAACACTTGTTATAGCGCCCCTACCAGATTTCCCATTCAGAGGCGCTCCCGACTACTGCGCGGACGCTGAATCGGAGTTTCACGTCGAAGCGCATGAGCAATTGCGAGTGAAGGACTTGCCCAGGGTCCCTACGCGGCGGCTTTGAGGTGAATTCGAACCCGCAACCCTCCAGCTGCAAGGCACCGAACATACCCCTATACCACCGCGCCCCAGTTGTATTGTGTTGTATTGTATTATATTGTATTACACGTTTATATTGCGACCGAGCCACCCGCAGTAAAGATCCGATCTGATAAACCGACCGACCGGGAATTGAACCCGGGCCGCCGGCGTGGTGAGCGTGCTACCAACCCACTTGGCCACTCAGGATCTCTGAGTGTGTGTTAGAGTACGTGTGTTAGAGAGATGGTAGCAGGCAAACCGAATTCAAATGACTTTCTCTTTTCGCTCCTGAAACAATTCCTAATTTCATCATCTCTCACCTGTCTAGGTCATTTCTCGCTATTTCCCTTCTGTCTCTCTGTCTCTGTCTTTGTCTCTATCTCTGTCTCTGTCTCTGTATGTGCCACTGTCTGTCTCTGTCTGTCTGTCTGTCTGTCTGTCTCTGTCTGTCTGTCTGTCTCTGTCTCTGTCTCTGTCTCTGTCTCTCTGTCTCTCTGTCTCTCTGTCTCTCTGTCTCTCTGTCTCTCTCTTTCTTTCTCTCTCTCTCTCTCTCTCTCTCTCTCTCTCGCTCTCTCTCTCTCTCTTATATCCCAGTGCCAGGAAGTGCCAGTCCCAAGCCTGGATAAAGGAGGAGGGCGATGCTAATGAACTTTGTTATCACACAGTGTCGTTAAACTGAAACTACTACTGCGATCTGGTAGTGCCACCCCCCAAGAAGGAGAAGGGCGACTTCATCGGCCTTGCATGACACAAGTTGTCATTAAGTTATTATCTTAAAGTTAAACTATTTCAGTACAATTACGAAAATTATTAAATAAGAATTTGAAACTTCGTTTTTTTCATTTTCGCGTCAAATTGAATCATTAAACTTATTTCTTCAATATATAGTTCTCAGACTTTCCTATGCCCCTGAAAGGTTCGTAGGCCCTAGGCACAGTGCCTACTGTGCGTACTGGATAAAACGGCCCTACAGAGCATAAAAGGGGTTATCAGGTGATCAGAGAATGAACGGGTGATCAGGGCATGAACGGAATTTGTTAAGAAGGGCAAGAACATTATGATTGATTAGTAATTTTTGTCTAATGCACACAACATCAGGCTATGGCGCTCCAAACAAGCCGTAATCAGGTCAATATTCAGAAGATCAGTCCACTAAAAGAGAGACGTAGCGCATGATGGATTTCCAGTTTCAACGAGAACGGAGGGCGGCACACTTTGAGTACCGTAAACATTCAGAAGTTATACGATACAGCAAGGTCAGTTTAATTAAATAAGAAAATTAAAATAAACTAAGTCAAAGTCAGGTAAGGCCAGCAAGTAGAGTCAGGTAAAGTGATTCACATGCGTCTGGCGCACCATAATCTCAAAAATGTACGAGGAAGTGTATCTACTACGCTTTAGGAATCACCAACGATTGAATAGCATCTCATACTAAGCAGTGTAACTGTCTTATTTAACAGAGCGTTTCCTATCAATATTCAAGAGCTCATTTGCATAAATAAACCTTCGTTTGTTTGTGCGGCGGTGAGTATGTGCTGGCGTTAGTTTGTGTCAGCATAGGGAGACTTTCTTTCATCTCACCAGAGGTCACGTTGTGAGACATCTTTGTGAGCTCTGTCTTAAGAAATTCTAATAAAAAACTGTTACAAAGCCAAAGGCTGACAGACTTGGAGTGGGGTAAATAGCGATGTTATAACGCATTTAGAAAGTAATACAAGATGAACTAATATAAGACAAGGTAACGTATAGTAACGTAAAGGCAAAGATAAGCAGGAAAAGATAAGGCAACGTGACCACCTTAGTGACCTTACATTGCCAAAGCATTAAGAGAGACCATTTATCAGGCGCCAGCTTTATCGCATCCACACATTATATACAATTATACATATATATATATTTATGAATTTGTGTATAATAGATATGTTTATGTATGTGCTCATACTCGTGCGCATGCGCGTGGGCGTGTGCGCGCGCGCGTGTGATGTGTGTGTGTGTGTGTGTGTGTGTGTGTGTGCGTGCGTGCGTGCGTGCGTGCGTGCGTGCGTGCGTGTGTGTGTGTGTGTGTGTGTGTGTGTGTGTGTGTGTGTGTGTGTGTGTGTGTGTGTGTGTGTGTGTGTGTGTGTGTGTGTGTGTGTGTGTGTGTGTGTGTGTGTGTGTGTGTGTGTGTGTGTGTGTGTGTGTGTGTGTGTGAATCTATACATATATATATAGGCCTATATATAAAAACAGCGTAAACAGCATATATTTTATCTATTTAATATTCCACGATGACAATATTTCTACATGCCACGCGTTTATTCCCACCAATAACAGGGCAAGGTAACTAGGGTGATTAATAAAAAGTGTTGAAATGGAATGAATCTATTGGAATCAAATCGAATAAGACAGAGACAGAGGCAGAAAAGGATGTACATAGACAGAGCATTAACAGACACACCATAAACACTTTTGTATGGAATGATCAGCCACAAGACCGAAGGCTTCATTTGCGTAGCGAATGTTTACACACCTCTTTTAAGATTACAACATGCTTATAAATATTCCTGAAGCGTAGCAACGGCATTAAATTCATTGTTGTGCATACTGCAATCACAAAACAACATTTCAGCATTTAGTGCTCAATTTCATAGAAATAAAAGACCAAAATTAATTGCCACTGTCTTTACTCTGGTGTGCTAGTCCAAAGGTGGCATAAAGGAGGAGGGCGACGCCAGTCATCTTTGTTAGAAACAGAGCCGTTTAACAGAAACTACCTAGTCGTCAGTTTCCGAATGTAGGCTATCTTGGAAAGTAGGTCACCTTTAACAGCCATCATACCCACCAGCTGATTTAAAACATAAGAATAATAAATAATTATTATCTTAAAATAAACACTTTATCTGTCTTTGAGTGGTGCCAGTCGAAAATCAGGAAAAGGAAAATACATACGAGGAGTAAATCTTAGTTATGTCACAGCATTCCTAAGCAAAACTGTCACAACGTTGAATAAGGAAGATGGCCATATTAAACAACTATCTAATGACACAGCGTCGTTATAAAACGAACATCATACACAAAAATTAATAATGTAAGACTATTTCCAAGTTAGAGGCTGTGGCAACCAGAATTCATCATTAATAGCTTGTTAATTAAAACAAGCATAATGGTCTCTTTGAACACCTTTAAAACGGTGCTCGCCGGTGTCACGAATTAGAGTATCCCCTAAAACTATTTCCGCTTTGCGAAGTTGTTATCCGGCCAAATGAATCTGAACGTGAGGAACTATCCCCGTCGTGCAAAAGTATCCCCTGTGAGTCTTTCGAAATCACCCGCCTTCAAAAAGAATCCCCTGCAACGTAATTACAAACTGTTCAATTTAAGTTAATTAAGTACTATGTCAGTCGTGGTCATAGGCAAATCCATGTGCTACTTATTGTGGGCATACGTCGGTAAAGAGTCCAATGAAGACACAGCAGTGCGGCTTGAAGCACTCAGCTCCAGACTACAAAGTTAGTTAAACGGGAGATGGTTTACAGTAACGGATGTGCGTCTACTTTATTACGTTACATATTTATAACATAGTTATACATAATTATTAAATAGATATAATATAATTATGTAGATAGGCAAAAGTTACATGTGTTTTATTTGTTATCCTGAGAACAGGAAGAGTTTAGTCCAGAAGGACAGGAAACGGGATACTAGAATGGGGGACAAGCTAAAGCCGCGTACAGCGGTCCCTACACCATCCAAACAAGTTCGGGCAAGAACGTCTACCAATTGCGTCAAGGGGATACAATGCTGAAGAAAACAGTCAACGCATTCAATCTGAACCAGCCCCCATGTGGGTCGCGGTGGTGTAGGGGTATGTTGGGTGCCTTGCAGCCGAAGGGTTGCGGGTTCGAATCCAAGCCGCCGCGTAGGGACCCTGGGCAAGTCCTTCACTCGCAATTGCTCATGCGCTTCGGCGTGAAACTCCGATTCAGTGTCCGCGCTGTAGTCGGGAGCGCCTCTGAGTAGAAATCTTGAAGGGGCGCTATAACAAGTGCTCATACATAGGCTACATACATACATAAAGACTGCCAGGGACAAGGTTCATTCGGTAGCTACAAATTAGGGTTAGCAAAATGTTGGTTACTAATTAACCTAATTCGAATTAGAATTAGCTACCAAGCTAATCAATTAGCTCATTAACTAGTTTCTAATTAATTAGTTACCCAGCAATGCTTATAAGTAAGAAGAGAAGAGCGTTTTTGTGATATCCTTAAAAAAAGTTGAGAACTGTTCAAAATAATTTAGGTCGACGTAAACGGCCTATGTTGCCATATAAGATGCCGTGAAACTCTCCATAGTTAATATATAATATTTCCGGCGAAGAGCCATCGCCTTTCTCAGGGGTGGGTATAGAAAAGGGCGATGATAGCAAAGAT
Organism: Aporrectodea caliginosa; assembly: GCA_020284085.1. Taxonomy (NCBI): domain Eukaryota; kingdom Metazoa; phylum Annelida; class Clitellata; order Crassiclitellata; family Lumbricidae; genus Aporrectodea; species Aporrectodea caliginosa. The sequence continues at coordinate 16,293 of JACEVL010001764.1, forward strand.
TTTTTGAGTCGTGAAAAATGAAAGATCACTCTAGAACACATGAAGCCTTAGAAAGTGAACAGATGGTGGAAAACGTTGGTTTTAACCATGATCCCTATGAATCGCTGATTTGCGCTTTTTAAAATGTTCGATTGCAATTACAATAATATTATAATTACAATTTTCTAATCCTACCACTACTATTGCGTTATCTCTTAGACAGCATTGATCGTTATGAAACTGAAAGATTCAAGTGCGCATCGCGGATAAATCAGTTTAACGATATCTTAGCGCCAGTCTCAATCCAGGATAAACGAGGGCGACGTCAATAACTTATTATCTTTCTTATGACACAGTGTTGTCAGAAAGCGGCAAGAACACTATTTGCCAGGTAATGACAGTTTCAAGTCTGAAGAAAGCAAATCATTTAAATGTCACCTCTACACACCTTTAAAACGTTTTCCAGGGCACTATATATACTTGATAACTGTTACGCCCGTCAACTTGATCGACAATTTTAGTACTTAAGAAAGGTCGTTGGAAATCTATAATTAAGCAAGAAGAAAATCTGGCGAATAGAAGCGAAAGAGAGAAAAATATCAATCAAATCAACAACTGAACTGTTTTTAACGACGTGGACGTCTGTTGAAGCTACAAGATGTCATTAAACCTTCAGTTACAGTTAGTCAATTTCAACTCCGATGATGCCCTAATTCGGGCTGGGCATAATGGCGACTATAACAATCTTTACTTTACTGTCACACAGCGTCGTTAAACAGAAACTATACCTACATTATACTTGAAAATATATTTAAACGCACTGTAAAGTAAAGCAGGGCGACTTCATCAGTTTCCTTTCAACATAAGGTAGACTTTAACAACTTTTATATAATTATATTCGTTTACGGAGAAAGACAGCTCTGATTGGCACACCGCACTCAGGTACAATGTCATAGAGTTTAGAGAAATAATAGCCATAAGATTATTTAAATCATTATAATATTATCTTAAAATATTAAACTCTATTTGTTTTCGGGTGGTGCCAGTCCAAAGCCAGGAGAAAGGAGAACATAATCGAGGAGTAATCTTAGTTATGACACAGCAATTTTAAACAGAAACTTTCGCAGGGGAAAAAAAGGAAAACGGCAACAGTAAGCACCTATTCTATGACACATCACGTTAAAAAACAATCTTCGTACACAAAAATGGTAAGCTTAATAGCGTAAGGTAGGTTCTAAGTTAGAGCCTGTTGCAACGGCAATTTATCGTTAAACGCCGCTTAATCAAACAAAGGATAATGCTCTCCTTGGACACCTTTAAAATGAAGCTCACCGGCAATATATAAAAGCCAAACGCGATTGATTTATTGGATCAACTCCCATATAAGTGGTATTGGTCGTCAACGACCTTTGGTGTCATAATATAAGGCGACGTCAAACCTTTGAGTAATAATAAGCGGTGTTATTCCATAGAAACGGTCAGAACTGTTCCGAATAATTTCTGTCGACGTCAATCTATATTGTCAAATGCGATTCGGCAACTAGCCCTTGCAATACTTTCATTACTTTCGACTTTATCTTAAAAGGCTGTATTATGCAACAAGTTATTTTTGCCGACGTCAACGGCCTATGTTGCCATAAGATGTCGTTAGACTCTTGATCCATGTCAACTATCTCATAAGTTATGCAAACGGATAAGAACAGTCGTAATCGTAATCTCCAAACGTCTAAAGCGCCACTCGAAAGCCAAGCGCAGGGCACCAGCTTATTCACGAGCGCGTTCGAAATAACGCTTCTTATAATTAACGTCAACAGCTTCTGATGCCAATGGATTTGGTTGAAACACCGGATAAAACGCCTTATATAGTTTTACGTTGTTCCAGATGGATAAAAAGGCATGGACACTTGGACAGTTACTGTAGTAGCCTGTTGCTTAACGCCCTCTTATTATCTTCTTCACGTTCTCTGCCCTCAGGCAGGTTCATATATGTCCAACGACGCCATTTTTCTCTGTTCTCTGCTTCTCTTTTCAGTCCGCTGTATCCCTCCTCTGCCAACATCCAGTCCAGTAGCAGTGTTCTTGGCCTACCTCTCATCTTTTCCCCTCCATTCTTCCCTCATTGATGTCTCTTAGTAGGGTGTCGCTCCTTAAGATGTGTCCTATCCATTTCTTCTGCCGCCCCGTATAGTGCCTATCAGTGATCTTTCTTCCAACAGCTGTAAGATTTCCTAATTCGTTCTTCTCTCCACCCAGCTGATTTTCTCCATTCTGCGCCATATCCACATCTCAAAGACCTCCAGTCGTTTTATGTCTTCTTGCCTCATTGTCCATGTCTCAGAGCCGTATAGGACAACGTTCCACAGAGTCCACACTAGTGTCTTTACCATTCTCTTCTTCAGCTTCCTGTTTAGACCGCCTCTGAGGAGCTCCCCTCTTTTGTAGAATGCACCTTTTTCCATAGCTATACTTCTTTTCACTTCCACATGGCATCTTGCATCCTCTGTAACCACACTTCCCAGATAGCAGAACTTCTTCACCTGTTCTATTTCTTCCCCATTTAATGTGATGTTTATTGTTTCTCCCCCTCTCTTACTCATCTTCATGACCTTTGTTTTCTTTATGTTTATGTTTATTCAGTTTTCTTCAAATATGCCATTCTGTAGAGGGAATGCAGGGCAACATTTGCTTGCTTACTTTTTTTGTCTTTTGAAAACTGGAAGTGATCATAATAATAATAATACCCATCATCTGGGTGAAAATTGCTGATTCAGCATCACATCGTAAACTGATATTTCTACATAAACGTTTGTCAACAGCTATAGATTTAGAACTTACATGTATATTAGCTGAAACAGATACTGAATATGAAGCGAGAAGCCAGTTTACAGGAAGCATTCGCACAAAACAACGGGAGTAACTTGCAATAACTGCAAGGCCCACTTACATATTTGACTGCCGTGAACAAAAACCTAGTCTTGTTTCATATTAATATAGCTGCATGCCTTTAGATTTCGATACAACTAAAACAGACTATGGAGTAGTTTGTAGGCTATTGTTACAAATAAGCATCACTATGCTTAAAATGCTCTTTACCGATGTTATATAAAGTACATCATACGTAGCCGAAACAATTTTACCATCACGGTCCAATCATATTGCTATCATTAGACTAATTATATCGCATACATAAAATTAATAATACACGGTAGATCTCCCGCGTGTGCATGTGTGCGTGCATGCATGCGTGTGTGCGTGTGCGTGTGTGTTACTACAATTCTTGCTCATTAATATTTTGTGTCTTGGACTGCCGAATATCGTTCACAAATTTAACTTGAAATTCTGTTACAAATATTGAAATGACCACAAATGATTCTTGTATACCTTGACAGTAAACGAGACCGAGACAAAAATATGTTAACTACCTGAACACGTTAAAGATAAATCATGTTAGCGACCTGTATTATAGTTCAATGTGCATGCTGTTGTAAAAACTGTTAATGTACGATGTTTGATATGACGTCAGCGGCCGATGTTGCTAAACTGATAACTAAAAAACTTATTAGTAAAATTGAAAGGCCAATGACAACACTTCGCTTTAAGCTTTCATTTCTACAGGAATAAAAGACGAAACTGCCATTGCTCGCATTCTGGTAGAACCAGTCTGAAGCCTGCATAAAGAAGGATGGCGACGCTAGTCATCTTTGTTAGGAACTTTGGACACATCGTCGTTAAACAACAACTATTTCGTTTCCTAATGTATCTTGAGACATAAGTTCGACTTCAACAGCCACGAAATGATTTACAGCATATCTTAAATATAAAAACTTTATCAGTGGTCGGGTGGCGCCAGTCCACAGCCAGAAGAATGGAGAATCTAGGCGAGGAATTATTTTCATTATGACACAGCGATCTTAAACAGAAACTGTCACAACCTGGATAAAGACGATAGGCGATTCAACCCTATATGGCACATGGAAAATCCTGGGTGTCATACCTGTACCACGTTGTTTTGTTAGATATACTTCTGCTAACGAATTTTTATTTGCAGATTTACGCACAGGATGCATTGGCATTCAGTAGATGGCGACAGCTGAAAATCTGATCGTTGCTCTCAAAGTCAACGGTCTTTGTTGTCACAAGATGTCGTTAAACTGCGGATCCAATCCCATCTAATTGTTTAATTCCGCAACTGCCCGTTCTCTGTTCTTGCCAGTTCGAAGCCTGCATAAAGGAGAAGAATGACGACAACTGTAGCCCTGGCAGTCACATAGTGTTGTTAAACACTGGGAAATAACTAGGCAAGTATATAAGAAGTATATCTAACTTTGTTAGATATACTTCTGCTAACGAATTTTTATTTGCAGATTTACGCACAGGATGCATTGGCATTCAGTAGATGGCGACAGCTGAAAATCTGATCGTTGCTCTCAAAGTCAACGGTCTTTGTTGTCACAAGATGTCGTTAAACTGCGGATCCAATCCCATCTAATTGTTTAATTCCGCAACTGCCCGTTCTCTGTTCTTGCCAGTTCGAAGCCTGCATAAAGGAGAAGAATGACGACAACTGTAGCCCTGGCAGTCTCATAGTGTTGTTAAACACTGGGAAATAACTAGGCAAGTATATAAGAAGTATATCTAACTTTGTTAGATATACTTCTGCTAACGAATTTTTATTTGCAGATTTACGCACAGGATGCATTGGCATTCAGTAGATGGCGACAGCTGAAAATCTGATCGTTGCTCTCAAAGTCAACGGTCTTTGTTGTCACAAGATGTCGTTAAACTGCGGATCCAATCCCATCTAATTGTTTAATTCCGCAACTGCCCGTTCTCTGTTCTTGCCAGTTCGAAGCCTGCATAAAGGAGAAGAATGACGACAACTGTAGCCCTGGCAGTCACATAGTGTTGTTAAACACTGGGAAATAACTAGGCATGAAAAAAACTCCGCCACACCCCGTACTTCTGTAGTGCCAATACAAAGCGTCTATAATAGAGGAGGAGGGCGACGCTACAGGTCTTTGTTATGAAACATAGTCATTAAACTGCAACTCACCAACCATACTTGAATTACTTATTGATTGTACCTATGCTGCAGTTAAAACTATTAGCGGCTGGTAATTTGTGGTTAATGAAATACTGTTTTAGACACCTTTAAAAAGATGTTAACCAATGCTATATATTTAGTATATATTTAAGGGGTTCGATTTATCACCATTTCTATCTTTCTACATACATGCACGTCTACATTAAATTCTATATGCATATGCAACCATACATGTAATCATAAGACATTCATACATGCCTACATACACAGGAATACGTCGTACATGCACACAAATATACATGCAAAGAAACATACATGTACACACACACACACAGACAAACACTTAAACGCATGTTATTCAGTAAGTCAGTGAGTCAGTCTGTATGTCTGTCTGTCTTTCTGTTTGTCTGTTTGTCTGTCTTCTGATGTCTGTATGTCTGTCTATATGTCTGTTTGTCTGAAATGCTGACAAAAACCGATAATTTAAACAATTCCTTTTTCCTGAGAAAAGCTGTTCTGTGAGACACGGTTGTCAATTGGTTAACGAGTTCTCTTTAGACACCTTAAAACCCTGTAATCCCGACGTTATAAATACTATTCCTACGGTAACGGTAACTGATGCAATATATTGAGCTGTAATATGCCAAAACTAATCTTTGTCGGCGGCAACGGCCTATGTTGTCATAAGCTGCCGTTAAACTGTGGACACACTGATGCAATATCACTTGGGTTGATACGTTATTTCATAGAAACTTCAGAAACGTTCAAAAATAATTGCACATTTTCAGTGCGATATTGGCCATGGAAGTAAAAGCAGACACGACGTCATGTATTGTGAACTGAATGGTAATCGGTATCATGTCCTTGGAACGGTGAGAATTGTTGAAAAAAGTTCTTGCGGTCGTCAAAGGTCTTTGTTACAATAAGATGTCGTTGAGGTCGTAATACACTAACGTTATCCTTCTTGTAACTCTTTATGACATTCAACAATACATAATTATGGTCACGCAGAGACTGCGTCTAATTATCTTATTTGGTTTTTGGCGATATATAAACGTCCAAATACATTTACATGTAACACATTAACCGATTGTGGGACATATTAATTATTAGACGATTGATTCGAACGCTCTTTTTAGACACCTTTAAACTTAAGCAGCCAGAGCTATAAGAAGCATTGATTTGCCAATTATGTGCTGAAGTACGAGTTACGTTAAAAATAAAATTATTTTAATCACTGTTATTAGTTACATTTAACATCACGTTTACCTCCGTCACTACCCAACCTGTAGTAGTGCCAGTCCCATGCCTGGAGAAATGAGGAGGGCGACGCTTTTCATCCTTGCTATGACACAGTGTAGTTAAACAGCAATGAACCAACCAACATCACAAGGGCTAACACAGGTAACGCCTCCGAATAGCCTTGCTCTTATGTTGCTGTATATAAATAATTACGATTACGCGGAACGGAAGAACCGATTGGTTAGGGTGCTCGGCTTGTAAGACGAGGAGAACGGATTCGATCCTCCCCACAAAGATACTGTGTAAGCCTGTAAGCCTGTAAGGAAATTGAGTAAGCCCTTCAGGCAGAACTACTCAACGCCATCGATTGATGCTTTGACAGAAGATAACAGCGCTTTGCAAAGACCGAACATTTCAAAAGACAAATTTGAAACGTTGGCACACTTAGGGAAAGAACTAAAGCGTAGACTGTCCACGCTCGAATGGACTCCGGATCAAATAATAAATAAGATACTTCTTCAGAAATTGACTCTGAAAAACGGTCGTAAATAGACAAAGGTAAGATATACAGAAGTGTGTATGAACTTGATTATGCTAACATGGATGCGTGCATGTATGTATGTATGTACGCATGTATGTTTCAACGTATTAGTGAATATATTATGTTTAGATGTATATAATAGCGCATTGGATAACATCTGGCGTAGAGAGCGAGAGGTACCGAGTTCCGTAGGGCGGACGTGCTTTGTAGGCTGCTATTAGCGCCGTGTATTGCAGGCTGTCTGTTCTGTTAGTAGTTAAGATTGTTTCAATTGCATAACATGTAAATGTACAGCGCAGTGCGTTTGTCAGGCGCTTAATTAAAGAAAAGATATTATTATTATTATTATTATTATTATTATTATTATTATTATTATTATTATTATTATTATTATTATTATTATTATTACTGAAAACTGCTTATAATTATGATACCTGTTTGAAGTTACTACGATTTCATTTTAGGTTAAATAAGCCGTACGATTGCTGAGACCTGTTTAACCAATAATTTTCAATCGTTGTCAATGGCATTTGATGCCATAGGACTTCGTTAAACTGTTGGTAACCTTCGGTGATAAGTAAATGCCTGTTTCTTCTACTATATTTTTGTACGAGACCAAAGCTTTGCTTCAACCGTAGGGGGAGAAGGGCGACGCTAATCATCTCTATTATTATAACACAGTTTGATAAAACATAACAAATCTGCCTGCGTTTGATTGGTCAGACGAACAAAACCCTCGGCCAACAGAAAAGTCAGAAAGAAACTACTTATAAGAAACTGAGTTTTATTGGCCAGACGAACGAATTCCTCTTGAACCAATGGGGCGACAAAGAGGTCAGATCCTCGTGACTCAAACCATCGATCTAATCAACCATGATTGATTTAAATAATTAAACGCAGTGAAAAATAATGAAAGGCGACGCCAACGGATCAGGCAGCCACAAGATGTCGTTAAATACTGCGAAGTTCTTTTAGACACCTTTTAAAGAGAGATTACCGATGTTATATAAGCACGTCATACGCTGCCGAGGCAATTACAGCATAACGGAAGGGATATATTGCTATTGAAGTTACTACTCATCTCTATTATTATAATTAATTGATGGTGTTCTGGCCCTTTTAGTATCTGATTTTTCCATACATAAGTGTTTACGGTAGTGTGTCTCTGTACATATTGCTCTGTCCCTGTGCATCGTTCTCTGGCTCTGTCTCTGTCTCGGTCAGTTACATTCCAATAAATTCATTCAATTTCTAAGTTTTAATTAATTACACTGTCCTATTACAACTGGATGTTAATTAACGCGGGGCATCTGTTCTTTATAGAAATATGTTCATCGTGAAACATTTATAGATTAATTTGTTAAATTGCTTAGATGCACGCACATATAAATATAAATATGTACATGTATATACATAAATACATACGTATACATTATTATACAAATTGACATACGCACATACATGCATAGGCCTATTATAAGCGTCAATCCAACTGAATTTGTGTGCATATATCCCAGGTGAGCTAATTTTCGCTTCTTAATTATAGCTTGACAAGCGGAGGAAAAGCCAACTGCGAAAGTCACTGCAAGAAGTTTAGCAACAACAATTATTAATAGCCATACCAACACCACAACAACGTCATTAGGCGTTGCCCTTGGAGATAATTGACGATTAAGACGACAAAGACGACGACGAAAATGGTGATGACGATGACGTTGAAGACAACGACAGCAAAGAACAAAGACAGGAAGAAAAAGAGCGGATGACGAAGTTTGTGATGATGATGACGGAAAATGGTGATGACAGTGATAATGAAGAAGAACTATGAGAAAAGAAGAACTGATGATGATGATGATGAGTTTG
>JACEVL010001765.1:0-22151 GCA_020284085.1 Aporrectodea caliginosa
TCGACCTACAACCGAACCTGACCGAACCTGGTCTCATCTATTTTCGTTGATTGACCATGCCTGTGAATTGGCCGGTACCTGCGAACTTGTCTTCCTCGTGCGCTACAGAAATCTCGATATCACCCCGACTATTACGATACCTTTACAACAAAATATGGTCGAGTACAACAAATAAAATTTTTGATACTTTGATGCGATACCCATCAGTAGGCCTACTATACAATGCAATGCAAAAGATAGCATTATTATTACATTACGCCGATGGTTCTATTCTGTAGCCTGGAGTTGCGTTGGTGAGCCGTGCTGGTTGTACCGGGTTTCCGTTGGCATTTGGATCTTCCTCGGACTGGCTTGGGTGGCGGGGTCATTGGATCCATGCAGGAATTCATCGAGGGTCTGATATCAAAGGCCGATCCAAAGTGCAAGGTAAGCAGTCCTCATGGAGTCCAGGTAATCGTATGTATCTATCTACGTGTATTTATGTAGCGCCTACATATCCTAAATTTCAATGTTAACTAATAATAGTCAACATCAAACACGAAGAAATATATCGTTAGTGCCTTAAGGCAGGGTTCTTAAACTTTTTAGAAGCAGGGACCGGCTGTGCATTTATGATGTTGTTGGCGGACCACCAGTTAGAAATGCAAAATTTTATCTGACAATCGAATCCAAGATAAAGGGAAATTAGAGGAATGAGTCCATATTTTATCTTAATATTTTATTGAAATTATTCTAAGAGCGAAATAATGCGAAATAGTGACTAAATCAATAAACTGCTTTTACAAATATATGTAATTACACATGTTCTTGTTATTCATTGTTAAATATAACAATAAATATCAGAATGTATTTATTATAGTTAAAGGAAGCGTTCAAGTTTTTATAAATAATAACTAGTAATTTTATTACACGAGAAGGCTTACTCCTATCTAAAAGTAGCAAGCCTAATTACTGAAAGTTTAATTAAATTAAACTTGACTAAACTTACAGCAAATGGAGTCAAGCAAGTCATGGCTAAATTACAGAGTTCTCCATATTCCTAAAGAAACATTGATCCAGAATGCAGCCAACGATCCAGTCTTTTCAAATATAGCATTTAAACCTTTATCATTTGCAAGTTCTATGAGTTTATCATCAAGAACTGTAGTAAGCTGATTACCTGCTGAATGACGAAACAGTAATTAGTGGGAAACGTGAGCTTGTTTATTCCTGACAAGCAAATCTATTCGCGGTTTAATGTCAGTCAATGCAATCCTCAATGAACTACAGACATTCAATCGATTCCTGTTTTTTGTTTTTATTATTGTCATGGAGGAGAATCCACTTTCACACTTATATGTTGATGCAAATGGAGTCAAGCAAGTCATGGCTAAATTACAGAGATCCTTCCCGTACATTATCATCGTTTTCTTGTGTGCTGTCACTGTCCGTGTCTGAGTTGCGGCGCTTTGCTGTTGTTTCATTACTTTTAAAGAAACTGTCCAAAGAGACTTGATGTGCTTTGCTCATTGTTTCTCTTATTTTTTAAATTTAAAACTAAGATTTCTAGAACTTTATTTCGTGTTTAAATTTGTCTTATTGCAAATAAACAAAAATATTCATACGCTAGCGTTTTCTTAATTATCGCTCAATTCCATCAACAAAGAACAAATATCTGGCGTACGAATGGTTGTGTTCAGTTGGTGACAGTTTCAATCGCTAGGTGATCGAAGTCCATATGCCTAGCGATCACGGTGTGGCGATAATGGGAACTTTAGATCTAGAATCTAGATTGATTTATTGCAAATAACGTTAAATAATAATTTCATTCTATAAATTTTTTTAACTTAAAAAATATATCTATAATTATCTGTATTTTCCAGGAATAAGTTGATCAAATTTTTTATTTTTAGGGATTGTTTCGCGGACCGGCGACTTGAGCTCCGCGGACCGGCGCCGGTCCGCGGACCACCACTTTAAGAACCACTGCCTTAAGGCTTAACCGACCACGCCTCAACAGAGTCCACGTCTACTTACTACTAACTTACTAACTTACTTACTTACTTTAGCGCCACCTGTATCCTAAGTCGTGTTTGGTACGTTGCACCAGTGTGATTCTCGTTAACGATAACGATAACGAAAATTTTCGTTAACGAAAATAAAATGATTTCGTTAACGATAACTATAACTATAACTAAAAAATATCATTAACTATAACTATAACTATAACGAAAATAACAATAACGAAAATTCATCTTTATTTTCGTTAATACAAAAATAAAAATAGGAAGTGCAATATGGACAATTCGACATAAATGAGAACGAAAAATGCGATAGTTTTATTATGCAATTTGTCAGTTACTTTGGAGACTCGTGTATTCATGAAGCTGAATGCACCCATGCTTCAAAAGCTTTCAAAGCTCTGAGCAAATTGTGAAGCAGCGTGTTAATACGCACAATTTTACTTATAGCCTTAATTATTGTAACTAAGTAATAACTGAAATTAACTAAAATAAAAATCCATTAACTATAACTATAACTATAACTAAAAGTATCATTAACTATAACTATAACTATAACTAAAATAAAAAACCATTAACTATAACTGTAACTATAACTAAAATAAAATCTGTAAGGAGAATCACACTGCGTTGCACTTTATTCTATCGCTCTCAAAGACAATAGTTCTGACAATAGTCTAAATCGTATGTCACGAAATGTTTTTCTAAACAGTTGGTTTAAATTTTGACAGAAAAAATCACCGGAAGATGAAACAAAACCGGATTCAAATGGAGATGCGTGTACAGAGGTCACTGATAGCGTTGATACACAGTCCATGGAAACAATAACCGCTCATCCGAATGACAATGAAGTACAGTACGAAAGTGTGCACTTGTGAATCGTTTCCTTACGGATCAATCGGGAATGAAGTTGCTTTAGACGAAGGCAGCGAGTTTTCTGCTGAATCGCGGGTCACGGTAGTTGAGTGGTTAGAGCGCTCGGCCTTTAGCGCGTAGAGTAGATTTTTAGGCTGAACTGGGCGGGTGAGTCTTGCCGATTGTATGGAAGTCTTTCTCCTCTACGACATTTCAGATTGTATTTGAAAGGCGCATGGACATTTGCCTTAGCAACTAGCCAACGGGCCTTTTGCCTTGCCTTAGCAACCAGCCTCTTGCCTTAGTAACGGGCCTTTTGCCTTGCCTTAGCAACCAGCCTCTTGCCTTAGTAACGGGCCTTTTGCCTTGCCTTAGCAACCAGCCTCTTGCCTTAGTAACGGGCCTTTTGCCTTGCCTTAGCAACCAGCCTCTTGCCTTAGTAACGGGCCTTTTGCCTTGCCTTAGCAACCAGCCTCTTGCCTTAGTAACGGGCCTTTTGCCTTGCCTTAGCAACCAGCCTCTTGCCTTAGTAACGGGCCTTTTGCCTTGCCTTAGCAACCAGCCTCTTGCCTTAGTAACGGGCCTTTTGCCTTGCCTTAGCAACCAGCCTCTTGCCTTAGTAACGGACAATTTGTCGTCCTCTGTGCCTATATATAGAGACGCCTGTCGCGTGTTAGTGTGTGAGTGTGTGAGCGAGTGAGTTAGTTGGTTCCGAAGTTAGTTAAAGTTCAGTTAATGAGAGTTAAGCCAGAGTTGTAGTGTTTAAGCTGTTCGACATTAATAAAACAATCTGCTGTGTTGATCCGTGTCGTTGCCGTCTTCCAAGTTAACCTAGTGTTAGGCATCGTCGGTGGCACCGTTAAGTCCTTTGCCCGACGGGAAAGGCCGAGTCCAGCGAACGAACGAAGAACAGGGAAGACTCCGAAGAGCTATCCTGGTGACTGAAGATACCGGAGTCCCGCCCGACGACGGCGGTCGTTTTCGCCACAGTGGTACAGCAGAAGTGGGGTGCTAGACGATTGAAGAACACTGATTTCCGATGGGAGACGAGGACGACACGCGCGTCTACCCGCTGGTCGACTTTGACATCCTGCAGCCTAAAACCTCTACGCCCGCCGAGAGAAGGCGACCGATGGAGATCAAGCCGGACCGGAACAGCCTGCCAGACGACTTTGGCTTCGAGGAATGGAAGCCGATGGAGCCGAGCGAGCGAAGAAAATCCACGGAACCTGTTAGCCGGGAAGTGAAGGACGAGTCAAGAATTCTTCCGGGGCTGCTTGAGGGCGTCGGCGGCCTGTTGAGAAACCGGCCGATGCAGATGAAACCTGGGCGTTTCGATGGGACAGGTTCACTGGAATCGTTTCTGTCTCAGTTCGAGGTGTGTGCGAGGCACAACCGGTGGACCGCTTCGGACAAAATCGATTTCCTTCGCTGCTCACTGGAGAAAGCAGCCACTCAGTTGCTCTGGGACTTCGGGGCCCAGCCTGATGCGACCTACGAACAGTTGGTGGAGCGGCTACGTCAACGCTACGGGACGGAAGGCCAAGCCGAGACCTTCCGGGCGCAACTCTATTACCGCCGCCAGCGTGCCGGGGAAAGCCTTTCCGACCTCCTTCATGAAATTCGTCGGTTGGTGGTTCTCGCCTATCCAGTGCCTTCCAACGAAACCACGGAGATCATCGCCAAAGACGCGTTCCTGGAGGCGATGAGGGATCGGGAGCTCTCGCTCAAGATTCGCGAGAGAGAACCCAAGTCACTGGACGAAGCTTACCGGACGGCGCTTCGTCTGGAGGCTTACCGAAGCACAACGGGCCAGGACGACCGGAGGAGACCGTCGGAACCTGACGACCGCGGAAGACCGCCAAACCGGGTGCGTGGCACTCGGGAGACCGATGTCGGCGACCAGATCCAGGCGCAGTTGGACCGGTTCCTGACCAACCAGAAGGAAGAGCAACGCCGATGGCAACGGGAGCTCGAAGGCAAGTTTGACCGACAGTTCCGGGAGCTGCGAGGTCGTACGCCTCCGGCTAATGCTGGGCCGGACCGAGACGTTCGCTCTGGAGACCGTAACCGAGGACCGGGCCGAGAGACTCGCCCGGGAAACGCCAACGCCGACGACCAAGAAAGACCGAGGCGGGAGATGAATTGCTTCAACTGTGGCCAACCAGGCCACTTCGCCCGCAACTGCCGCCAGTCACGCCGGGCCCGTCATCGCCCGGATGCGACCGAGACAGAAACCCAAGATTCGACGCCGACGGAGCCGGTGGCCGCCAATCACACGACCCATCCAAGAGTACCCAACCGTGCAACCTTCAACGCTGTCTACGTCAGGGGGACGATCAATGGACGCTCTCAACTCTGCCTGGTCGACACCGGATCGGAGGTGAGCCTCATACCTTCCTCTATTGTCCAGGGGTTAGAGATTCGTCCCTGTAACCGGTACTTGATGGCTGCGAACGGGTCCGATATACGGGTTTTGGGTGAGATAAGGGTCCCCATTAAGATTCGGAGTGGGTTTGAGATCTCTAGTGCATTTTTGGTGTCCGATCAGATAGCTGACCCCATGCTGGGTATGGATTGGTTGAGGGAACACCGATGCCGCCTAGGTTTTGGGACCGGGGCCTTGTTCATTGGTCGGAAACGTATTTCCCTGGTAAGAGGTAATGGAGCCGGGTGGTGCCGTCGGGTAATTGTGGCTGAGGAAGTTGTAGTCGCGCCTAAGTGTCAATTCGACATCCCTGTAAAGACCCTGTATGGGGATTTGTCGTCGGTAGCGCCGGCCTGGATGACAGATGCCAAGGAAATCAGTCCGGGGGTCCATCTCGCACGGGTCGTAGTAGGCGATGACGCCAGAACGACCCAGGTCCGGGTAGTAAACTTGACCGAGGATCCTGTAAGGTTGGTTAAGGACCAGTTGTTGGGAGGGTTGCACCCGGTCGAAGTTGAGTGTCGGGAGACCCGTGATAAGGGTGAGGAGCCGGTTGGTGAGGCGGCTCCTTGCGAGATGCTGATGGCCGATCTCCCCGAGGAGGTGACACCCGAGACCCGAGACCAATTGCGGGAACTTTTAACTGAATTCAGTGATGTTTTCTCGGTAAGGGAAGGCGATCTTGGCCGAACAAACGTGGCCACTCATCGGATTGATACGGGAGATGCAGGTCCTGTTAGACAGCCTCTGCGGCGCCAACCGCTTCCCCATAGGGCTGCCATAGACGAACAGCTGGATAGTATGTTGGCCGCTGGGACGATTGAACCCGCTGTTAGCGAGTGGGCGGCTAACGTGGTTTTGGCTCGTAAGAAGGATGGGACCCTCCGTTTTTGCATAGATTACAGGCAATTAAATGAGAGGACGAGGAAGGATTCATACCCGCTGCCTAGAATTGACGAATGTTTAGATGCTCTCTCCGGTGGAGGATGGTTTAGTACGCTGGATTTAAGGAGTGGATACCACCAGGTGGCTATGGATCCTAGGGATGCGGATAAGACCGCGTTCGTTACGCGTCGAGGCATCTATCGATGGAAGGTGATGCCCTTCGGTCTCTGCAATGCGCCAGCAACTTTCCAACGGTTGATGGACATTGTCTTGTCGGGGCTTAATTTCGATGTTTGCCTAGTCTACCTTGACGATGTAATCATTTTCGGGAATACGCCCGAACAACATTTGCAGAGGCTGGGTAAGGTGTTCGAGCGATTAAGAGCGGCCAATTTAAAGCTGAAACCAAGTAAGTGTCGCTTGATGCGTAGGGCCGTTTGCTTTTTGGGCCATGTTGTGACTCAAGACGGGGTAGCCGTGGATCAGTCCAAGATCCGCGAGGTTGTGGAGTGGCCAGTCCCGCGACGACTGAAGGATGTGCGCTCTTTTCTCGGGCTATGCTCGTATTACCGGAGGTTCATTCGTAGTTTTTCGGTATTAGCTGCTCCTCTGTTCGCACTCACGAAAAAGGGTAGAGCGTTTGTATGGGATGATGCCTGTCAGGAAGTGTTTGAACTTCTAAAGCGCGCTCTGACGACCACACCTGTCCTAGCTTTGCCTAAGGATGAGGGCGGCTACGTCCTGGACTGTGATGCCTGTGACGTTGGCATAGGGGCCGTATTATCCCAGAAGATTGATGGCGAGGAACGTGTAATTGCATATGGAAGCCGCCTGCTATCCACGGCGGAGCGTAACTATTGCGTTACTCGCAAGGAGTTGCTCGCCATAGTGTATTTCACAAAGCTGTACCGTCAGTACTTGCTGGGGCGCCCGTTCACGTTGAGGACAGACCATGCCGCGTTACAGTGGCTCCAGCGAACTCCAGAGCCCATTGGCCAGCAGAGCCGCTGGTTAGAACGATTGGCAGAGTTCGAGTTCCAGGTGCTGCATCGTCCAGGTCAGAAACATGGTAATGCGGATGCCCTTTCCCGTAGGCCTTGTCGGCAATGTGATGTTGACGATGTAAGTGCGGTCGCTGCAGTCACCGAGGCTGTGCCTGCACAGCCATTGGATATTGAACCTGACCCGCAGGAGGAGTTAGTAAAGGCGCAGAAAGAAGATCCTGATCTTCGGGTGGTACGCCCGTGGCTGGAAGTAGGTACCCAGGCCCCGGCCTTAGTAGATATCCTGCGAGAGAACGAAGCTGTGAAGGTGTACTGGCACCAGAGGGACCGCCTGTACCTGTACGAGGAGGTGATCTATCGGAAGACACCGGACGGGGTTGAGCAGTTAGTGGTACCCAGGGCTATGCGGGATCAGTACATGAGGCTCGCCCACACGGGAATGACCGGGGGTCACCTGGGCGTCCGGAGAACCCGGGCGCAGGTAAGGCGTAGGGCCTTTTGGGTCGGGTGGTCCCGGGATGTGAGGCGCTTTTGCCAGTGCTGCCCTCAGTGCAACCAATACCATCGTGGTTTGCCTCCCCGCCAGGGACCGTTGCAGCCCTTGCCCTGTGGGGCGCCCTGGGAACGTTTGAGTATAGATGTCACAGGCCCCCATCCGCGTAGTCGAAGAGGGAACGTCTATATCCTTACGATGATGGACAACTTCACGAAGTTCGTGGAAGCAGTCCCCATGCACAATCAAGAAGCCACCTCGGTTGCTAGGGCCTTGGTTGAAAACGTTATCGTAAGGTACGGCGCACCGCTACAAATCCTCACCGACCAGGGGACTAATTTCGAGGGTAATTTGTTCAGGGAACTTTGCCGATTGCTGGGAATAGATAAGGTTAGGACATCCCCTTATCACCCGAGCGGGAATGGGCTCATAGAGCGCTTTCATAGGACGCTTAATGCCATGCTGGGGAAAGTGGTCAGTAGCAATCAACGGGACTGGGACGAATCTCTGCCCCATGTCCTCGCCGCTTACCGGGCGTCACTACACGAAACCACGGGATTCAGCCCGAACTACCTGATGTTCGGTCGGGAGACACGCGCCCCGTTGGACCTGGTCTACGGCAGTCCCCCGAGCGCTGATCCGGGCGCAGGCACGTACGCGAGTTATGTGCAAGACTTTGCTGAGCGCATGGAGTCCGCGTACCGCCTGGTACGAGAGCATCTGGGAGTGGCTGCGGAGCGCCAGAAGCGTGCTTATGACTTGCGGGTGCGTCCGGCTGAATTTGCCCCTGGGGCGCAAGTTTGGTACTATACCCCTCGTCGTTACCAAGGTCGCTCTCCGAAATGGCAGAAGATGTACACAGGACCTTTCGTCGTGGAGGCACGCAGCGGCCCTGTGAACTACCGCATCCGGAAGTCCCCTCATTCTCGTCCACTCACAGTTCATGTGGACAAACTTCGGGCTTGCTTCAGGGAAGAGCCGATGGAAGACGTGGAGGCGCCTGAGCCCCCTGCCGACGACGCCTCTGAGGTCAGCGGGCGTCCGAGGAGGGAGACTCGCCGGCCCGCGCGCTATCAATAGCTGGGCGCCGTCGTTCGGGGAGGTCTTGTCGTGGCCATGACTTGGGATGCGTTTCCCCCTCCCCTCCCCTCGACGTCTCGACGCTCGCCTGCGCTTCCCTCTCCCCCTCCTCTCGGCTGTGCGACGCTCGCCTGTGTTCCTCTCCCTCCCTCCTCGTCGTTCACTTGCGCTCCCTTCCCCCCTTCCCTCCTCTGCAAGCAAAAAGGCTGTACACATTGGTCGACGGACATTTGCCTTAGCGACGGACATTTGTCTTGGCAACGGACATTTGCCCGTGCAAATTTGTCGACGGACATTTGTGCAAACGGACATTTGTATTAGCAACGGCGATTTGCCTTAGCGACGGACGTTTGCTTGTGTGTGTACAATTGTCGACAAGAATTTGCTTGTGTGTACAATTGTCGAACGTGTGTCGACGGACGTTTGCTTGTGTGTGTATTGTCGACGGAGAATTTGCTTGTGTGTGTACAATTGTCGACAAGAATTTGCTTGTGTGTGTACAATTGTCGACAAGAATTTGCTTGTGTGTGTACAATTGTCGACAAGAATTTGCGTGTGTGTGTACAATTGTCGACAAGAATTTGCTTGTGTGTGTACAATTGTCGACAAGAATTTGCTTGTGTGTGTACAATTGTCGACAAGAATTTGCTTGTGTGTGTACAATTGTCGACAAGAATTTGCTTGTGTGTGTACAATTGTCGACAAGAATTTGCGTGTGTCGACGGACGT
Source organism: Aporrectodea caliginosa (assembly GCA_020284085.1). Taxonomy (NCBI): domain Eukaryota; kingdom Metazoa; phylum Annelida; class Clitellata; order Crassiclitellata; family Lumbricidae; genus Aporrectodea; species Aporrectodea caliginosa. Next base: position 9,475 of record JACEVL010001765.1, read on the forward strand.
TTGCTTGTGTGTGTACAATTGTCGACAAGAATTTGCTTGTGTGTGACAATTGTCGACAAGAAATTTGCGTGTGTGCGTGTGTGTGTGTGTACATTTGTCGACGGACGTTTGCTTGTGTCGACAGAAATTTGTGTGTGTGTGTGTGTGTACATTTGTCGACGGACGTTTGCTTGTGTACAATTGTCGAGGGACATTTGCCTGTGCACACTTGCCTCCACACGGCCAGGCAACGTTCGCTTGTGTGAGACAGCCACGCGATTATTTGAACTTCAATGGTAGCCTTGGCAACGCAAGGACAATACAGGCTGATGGGTGAACGATGACGTGCAATGTTTGATGATGTTGAAGGATGATTGCATTTCTGTTGTAAGACTAGGTCTTACCGTTAATTTGTCTGTAGGGCGATTACCTTAGTTGTTTATGCAGGGCCGATTTGGCCGACTAATCTGATGAACTTTTTAGTTAGTTAAAGCCTGGAATGGCTGCAGTGTTCGATTTAGTATTAATCATGACTTTATTCGCTTTATGAACATTGAATCTAGCGTAGGATGTCCCTTTCAAATTGTTAATCAGTTACGGAATAGGGGACATTCCCTCTTTTCTTGGTGGGAGGAGTATTGTAGCATTATTTGAAAGGCGCATGGACATTTGCCTTAGCAACTAGCCTTAGTAACGGGCCTTTTGCCTTGCCTTAGCAACCAGCCTCTTGCCTTAGTAACGGGCCTTTTGCCTTGCCTTAGCAACCAGCCTCTTGCCTTAGTAACGGGCCTTTTGCCTTGCCTTAGCAACCAGCCTCTTGCCTTAGTAACGGGCCTTTTGCCTTGCCTTAGCAACCAGCCTCTTGCCTTAGTAACGGGCCTTTTGCCTTGCCTTAGCAACCAGCCTCTTGCCTTAGTAACGGGCCTTTTGCCTTGCCTTAGCAACCAGCCTCTTGCCTTAGTAACGGGCCTTTTGCCTTGCCTTAGCAACCAGCCTCTTGCCTTAGTAACGGGCCTTTTGCCTTGCCTTAGCAACCAGCCTCTTGCCTTAGTAACGGACAATTTGTCGTCCTCTGTGCCTATATATAGAGACGCCTGTCGCGTGTTAGTGTGTGAGTGTGTGAGCGAGTGAGTTAGTTGGTTCCGAAGTTAGTTAAAGTTCAGTTAATGAGAGTTAAGCCAGAGTTGTAGTGTTTAAGCTGTTCGACATTAATAAAACAATCTGCTGTGTTGATCCGTGTCGTTGCCGTCTTCCAGTTTGAGAGTTAACCTAGTGTTAGGCATCGTCGGTGGCACCGTTAAGTCCTTTGCCCGACGGGAAAGGCCGAGTCCAGCCTGTATCTAAGTATAATTATGTCGGCCATTTTGTGTCGAAATACGGGGCTTGTATCAATCAATCAATCAATCAATCAATCAATCAATCAATCAATCAATCAATCAATCAATCAATCAATCAATCAATCAATCAATCAATCAATCAATCAATCAATCAATCAATCAATCAATCAATCAATCAATCAATCAATCAATCAATCAATCAATCAATCAATCAATCAATCAATCAATCAATCAATCAATCAATCAATCAATCAATCAATCAATCAATCAATCAATCAATCAATCAATCAATCAATCAATCAATCAATCAATCAATCAATCAATCAATCAATCAATCAATCAATCAATCAATCAATCAATCAATCAATCAATCATCAATCAATCAATCAATCAATCATTCGTTTATTGTTCCCAGTACAACCAACAGATGACAATAATAGTAAACAATAACATTGCAAGGGATACAATAGGAAGGTCCCGCTTATTAGGACCATGAGACAAATGTATAATGACAAATGATTGACCTTTATAAGTCCAACTGGACTATGAAGCATAAACAGAACCGTAATGTAAAATAAAGACAAAAACCTTAACTAGTAAACAGAACCGTAATGTATATAAAGATAAAACCTTAACTATTAAAGCAGAATATCATATAGTATTTATTTATTTTGATCAATTATCCCTTGCTTAAATCTCGGAGTTGATGATAAATAAAATATTCGAAGGAAGAGAAACAAAGGCAGACAAAGACTACGCTGGATAGACAATACAAATAACAACGTCTCTTGGGCTAACACTAGGAGGAGAACTGGACTTGATAAATGACCGAGGACAATGGAGATAATGCATTCGTACCCATCGCCTTCATTTGGCTGGCGTCAGGAACTGGTGATGATGATTACAATGTAGACACGTTCGGAGGAATGATGCTGTGCATAGCTGCTGTCAATTCTTTGCTGTGATTCAGGTCTAAACTTAAGACTCATAACTTTTCAACTTGCAAACCCACCGTAGCTTGGCTAGGAAGCCAAGCTACGGTGGGTTTATCTGCTAGTGCAGGGATGTCAAAACATTTTAAATGGTGGGCCAGTGGCAATATTTTCCAGCAAGTAGCGGACCAGGCTGTGGAAGGCGCCTGAGCAAAAATAGGGGTAGGCATCCGGGAGGGGACTCGGTGCGCCCGTCTCCAAAATTGTTTGCAAATGTAAATCTTAAATGGTGTATTTTGAGCATAAACTCATAAACAACAAAATCATAAAAACATACCCCTACACCACCGCGTGGGGCGCGGTGGTGTAGGGGTATGTTCGGTGCCTTGCAGCCGGAGAGTTGCGGGTTCGAATCCACCTCAAGGAGGTATGTTCGGTGCCTTGCAGCCGTAGGGTTGCGGGTTCGAATCCACCTGAAGCCGCCGCGTAGGGACCCTGGGCAAGTCCTTCACTCGCAATTGCTCATGCGCTTCGGCGTGAAACTCCGATTCAGTAGCCTACATAGAGAACTCAAATTGATCTTATTCTCATATTTAAAACACGTCCGTGGCAAACGCATAGTAAGCTCGCAATAACAAAATTAATTAAATTGGTTTAAAGCAATGTCATTACTAATGACATATACATAGGGTCCAATGTCGCCAAATATGTTTGATTCGCCGTCCACTGTTGCTTCTAATTAATTTTTATGACATTTTAAAAGGTCTTCGTAACATTTAATATTTATTGACAGACAACCAACCGGAAACCAGACAGAGATGTTCGTGTGGGCAAAACTAATAAAGTGACGTCATTAATTAAAAACCTCTAGCGGAGTGAGGGTTTGTTATTGCCTGGCCACCGGTTATACCCCCAAGCCGCCGCCATAGCCGCCGAGCCGCCGAATTTTTGTCCAAGCCGATTAGCCGCCGGAAATTTTACGGCTTAGCCGAAAAACCGCCGAGAATATTTTTACGGCTAGCCGCCGGAAAAAGTTCAGCTAATTCAGCTAGAACACGCACAAAGTTGTAATTATGAGGTTTACCCGCTGGTTTAGTAGTTTGTAGGCTACTTAGTTAGATCGCAATAAGCCATGAGTGCAGTTCGTGGCCATCTATTGTGGTCGACTTATTGAAACTATAGGCCTACTGTTTCGTATACGACTTTCTGTGTGCCACTAATAATTGTTCAGTTTTATGGCATTCCAACAGTTGTTCTAATGTCTAATTAATTGGCTTTTGGAACTCTCCATAGTCGATATACGTTTTGAACGAACTACGTTTCAAGCCGTAATTTTTACGGCTAGCCGAAAAAGGTAGGTTACGTCATTTTATGGCTAGCCGAAAAGCCGCCGTAAATTTTTCCAAGCCAGCCGTTAGCCCAAAAAATTGCGGCTTGGGGGTATGCCACCGGTTGTTAGCACAGCTTTCGATACCGTCAGACATGCCTACCTGGCGAGTATACCAGAGCTAAGCTGCCAATATTCCTGACAATGTCTGTAACTGGGTTGTTGGTTTTCCGGACGATTCGTCTGCACTGCACAAAATTTCAAGCGGAAATATCACCCTACGTTGATATTAGCGCCAGCATCGACCAGGGATCGGGTATAGGGCCAACCAACTTCATCACCGCAATCTCTAGCCTTTACCCTCTCCACCTTTCTAACCATCTCCTCAAGTATGCAGATGACTGCTACCTCATTTATATCTTCATCCAATAGTGGCTCGGTACCTTTAGAACAGGAACATGTGTCACGTCATGCTGCCGGATACAAGCTGAATTTCAATCACATCTAACCCTATGCGATGCTGATTCGCCGTCCTGGGGGAGGCTGATCAACCTGATGCCCCTAATGTCACTCCGGGAATGGAAAGGGTTACCAATATGGTGATCATGGGTGTCACAGTCTCAGATAGCTTCGATTTCGGGAGTCATGTCCAGGGCATATGTTTTCCGGCGCGCCAATCACTATGCAATGCGCACGCTGGTTGCTAATGGCTTGCGTGGTCCTAACCAACAAGATGTGGTGAGGGTCACAAAACTGGTCAGGATGCTATAAGCCTGCCCAGCTTGGTGGGGCTTTACTGGCCATGGCGATCGGGACCGGCTCCAGTCCATCATGCGACGCCTTATCCGATTCCATTGCCTCTCTGAGGATACTTCCTCCAGAATCCTCCTTTGAATAACTATGTGCTCTGGCGGATTCCAGCCTCTTTACTGCTGCCCTGATGAATGGGGTCCATGTACTGCTCGACCTGCTCCCGCCGGTCAAAGCCGTCTTCTCTTCTACCACTTGCGTCCACGGGCCCATAACCGCACAATCCCTCCGACCGATAGCATGATAAGGAAAACTTTCATCATTAGGATGATATCTCGGATTTAGGATAATATGTGGAAGTTTATAATAGTAGGCCTATAAATTGGACTGCCTTGATCAGCTCAATTGATGATTTATACTCATTACCATGTCTGTACACCAAAATGCGGATAGCAATTGGTCAATTATGGAATATTCTTACCATATCTTATTTTGCTTCATAAGCAGCTAAAATGACAAATTTGAAATCTTATTCTAAAATTGTGTAGTCTTTAGGCAGGGCTCCACCGGCCAGAAAAACGTCGGAGGAGTGTAAAAAATCCGGCCCGCGTGCCATTTCTGGCCCTCCGACAATGTATTTCTGGCCCGCGGAGCCCTGCCTAAAGATTACAAAATATGAGAATGAAAGTTTAAATTTGTCATTTTTCACTGCGTACGAAGCATTATCAAATTCCTGTGTTAGAAACGGGCCAGTCAATACCAAAGGGGTCGTCCATTAATTATGTCAACAAAATAGGGGGGAGGGTTTGGAAAAGTTTGACAGTTGTTGACAAGGGGGAGGGGGGTTCGGTACAAGTTGACGTCAAGAAATTTTTCTCCAATAAATCAACACAGACCCTTCCAAATGGTAGCGAAAACATTAAGAAATGCTAAAAATTGAGAATGTGCTTCATAAAGTGCTTAATGTTTTTATACTACTAAAAAGCTGGTAATAAACTAAACTAATATATTTTGAAATTCGAGATTGCATTGTTTTTAGCGTAAAATTATTTTTAAATGATTCTACATGTATTTAGCCATTTTGTTTCTTTTTTGTAGGGGGTGTTCTGGGATTGTTGACATTATTTTTTAGGGGGTCCGTCAATGTTTGACAGTTGTTGACAAAGGGGAGGGGGTCAAAAACTGCCTAAAATTTTTGACTTAATAAATGGACGACCCCAAAGCCTAATTCCGATATATAGAGGCCTTTGATTAACGACGTCCTTTATTACTTTTGCTCACGCGCACATCTCTGTTCTGGTTTCCGGTTGGTTATCTGTTAAAAAAATTAATATTAAACCTTATGACGCCCTTTCAAAATTGAAAACGTTATCAAAATGTAATAAGAAGCAAAAAGTCGGTAAACTGTAGAAACATTGATTTAAACCTATTTAATTAATTTTGGTATTGCGAGCTTGCTGTGCTTTTGACACGAACATTTTTTTAAATGAGAATTAAAACCACTATCCTTCGAACCTTGTGTAATGCTATAAAGTAGGCCTATAGTGGGGCGCGGTGGTGTAGGGGTATGTTCGGTGCCTTGCAGCCGGAGGGTTGCGGGTTCGAATCCACCTCAAGCCGCCGCGTACTCCTGGGCAAGTCCTTCACTCGCAATTGCTCATGCGCTTCGGCGTGAAACTCCGATTCAGTGTCCGCACTGTAGTTGGGAGCGCCTCTGAGTAGAAATCTTGAAGGGGCGCTATATAAATATTTTAAATGAAATGAATATGAAAAATAGTAATAACTGTTTTCGATGGCACTCCGATTCCATGCAGCTGTTCGAGGTTTTCACATATCTACAGTTGAAAGGTGTTAAGAGGTATGGAAAGCAAAGCGAGGTCGGGTCAACGCAGGTTAGACATAAAATTAGGTAAGGTCACGTTCCTGTGGTAGTCCTAAAAGACTCAGGGCCTAAAATACTCAGAAGTGTCAACTGCACACATTTCCTTAAACTGTCAAACTGTACTTGAAGGGGTAGGTCAATGTCAGGTATTGGAATAAAATTGTGTGTAGTTTATTTGAGCTAATCTCTCAAATATTCATAGTACACATAGCACACTCCAGTCAATGTCTACTGCTCACTCAACAATGTCAATTGCACACTTTGTTTCAGAAGACACACCATTTTAGGCTCTGGACTATAGACTGATCTTTCGTCACACAGTGAATTGCAGTATTTGCTTGAGACACAAGTATTCGTATGAGTGGCCCGGTCCTAAACGCCCATACTAAAGCAAACTGTTAAGGAGTTTTCGCAGTTGTACCTGAATGAAGTACTCCATAAAATACAACAACGACTGTTTTATGATATTGCCTTCCTTCCAAAGTTCAGACTTGCACACACGACCATACGACACAACCATAGACGGATCTAAGCCCTTGTGCATCAAGACTTGCTCAAGGTCCCTGCACAGTGACCACCTGAGTGGAGACTTGAACCCGTACTCTCCGAGTTAGAGGCCGAGCGCTCTATCCACTCAGCTACCTTGCCCCGCGATTCAGCAGAAACCTCGCTGTGTTCGTCTGCAGCAACTTCATTCACGATTGATCTGTAAGGAGATGATCTACAATCGCACACTTTCGTACTGTATTTCATTGTCATTCGGATGAGCGGTGAATGTTTCCATGGCCTGTGTATCAACGCTATCAGTGACCTCTGTACACGCATCTCCTTTTTCATCGGGTTTTGTTTCATGTGGCGGTGACGTTTTCTGTCAAAATTTAAACCAACAGTTTAGAAAGACAGCAGTTGACATCAGATATATAGCCTTGCCTATAGTACTAACAGTTAAACAACTGGAATGAATTTGGCAGAACTGAGAGATGCGACGGCGGACAGAAGGAAATGGCGAGGCTTGATCATGACGGTCGCTAGAGTTCAAGGAACTGACAGCACAAGGTAACAAGGTATAGTACTAATGTACTTAATTGTCAACGCAGGACACGATAGCCGATTGGTTAGTGCGCTCGCCTTGTAACGCGGAGAATAGGGGTTCAAACCTTGTCTGTTACGTTTGCCGTTTTTTAGGGACCTTGTGCAAGTCCTTCATTCAAAGCTGGTCAGCACCATCGATCGAGTTTTGGTCATTCAAAGTCCTATCACTAACCTACAACTCCCTACAACACTCCCAGCCCAGATATCTCCGCGAACTCTTCACCATCCAGCCAACCCGTTCTACCCGATCATCCTCCGTTCTCACTCTTTCTAGACCCCCGGTCACTACTCATCTCAAGTTCTCCAACCGAGCAATATCCAACACTGCGCCGCGTCTCTGGAACGATCTACCTCCTGAATTCCGCACTTTTCGGTTCCTCCACCATCATCGCCAATCATCCACCATCATCTGCCTCAGGCTCCTCTATCCATCACCCCCAAGGCTTTCCACTCGAAACTAAAGTCTCTGCTTTTCAAGAACTCTTATCCTGACTCATCTGATCCTGTACCTTCCAATCCTCGACCTAAAAGACACCCGCCTTAACATCTGCTGTGCCCTCTCTGACCCCCTGGAAACCGGACTCGGACCTCCCTCGGACTACTCTTTTGGATAACCCCTCTGATTAGACGCAGCGCTCGTGAATAAGCTGGTGCCCTGCGCTTGGCTTTCGAGTGGCGCTTTAGAAGTTTGGAGATTACGATTACGATTACGATTATGTAGTGGCGCTTAATAAATGCGTAATAATCCCACCACACAGTACTGGTAGTAGCAGCTAAAGGTGGCGTGAACACTCTTGAAAGTGAATTATGCATCATGACTTTCGATATATTTCTTCGTGTCTGATACAGACTATAATTAGCTGATATTGAAATTTGGTTTTTGTAGTCCTATCACGTATTCAGTTAGTCAATATCAACAGTCGCTACTTAAAAATACCGCGACGAATACATGTAAACAGATACATACCTGGGACTTTGGAACGGCCTTCGATATGAGACTCCCGAGGGCATCCTGCATGGACGCAATGACCCCGGCCAACCAAGCCAGTCCGAGGAAGATCCAGATGCCAACGGAGATCCGGTACACCCAGCACGCGTTACCAACGCAATTCCAGGCTGTAACATAAAACCACCTGTGTTCTGTTATGCTTTCCAGTAAGGTGTATTGTATTGAAATGTATTGTGTTGTATTGTATAATACTGAACGGTATCGTATCGTGCCATCGGTTGATGCCTGTGCCATCATTCGGTTGATGCCTTGTGCATTAGACACCGGCGCAATAGAAGTTGATAATTACATGTATTGTACTGTATTGCATTTTCATCGCGTCATGGTGTGGTTTATCACTGTTATTATTCAGTAATAGTAAATAGTAATAGTAGCAGTAGCAATAGCAGCAGCAATAGCAGAAGCGGCTGCGGTAGCGAAGGCAGCTGTTGTTGTTGTTGTAGTAGTAGCAGCAGTAGTAGCACAATTGTCGTATTCATCTTCACCATTATAATCATAATCATCATCGTTGTCGTCGTCATTGTCATCGTTATCATTATCATCGAAGTCACACAGAAATGCAACTCTAAGTCGTGGTTAGTCAGTCGCCAGGTGAAGAACAGTTAGACACGCATGTGTTTCAAGGCACCGTTAATATTGAGCTCAGTTTTGAGGCGTTGAATGTATGCTTGAATGCTCGCTGTAAGTATTTTACATGCCAGATAGGCCTCTGTAAATCTTATTCTGGATTCAACAGGAAGCCAGTGCAACACCTGCAACGTAATCGCCAAATCCGACCGTTGTCGTAGTGATGATGCCATAATAGATGGCTGATCCGTAACCCCATCCCTCGAGCTTCGTGAAGATGGCTGCTGGGATGAGGAGGAAGAAAGCTACGCCGGCCGTCACTATGATAGCGGTGTTGATGATCTTATTGAGGCGTGGTCGGTTGCGGCAGCAGAGGTGGCACTCCATCTTCTTCGAAAGAATCTTGAACAGTTCGCCGATTCCCAGCAGCATGACCATCGTAAAGGGAATGCCAATGATGGCGTAAAAGCAGCAGAAGATCTGACCACCATCGGTAGTTGGAGCCACGTTCCCATAACCTGCACAGAAAGCGAAATCCATTTGGAGGAAAATTACGGTAATTAATCGGTAATTTATTTCAAATTTTTATATACAAGAATAGCCAGAGTTGTAGTTTTTTGCTAGTTGGCTGGCTAATTGACTGACTGACTGGTCGGCTGGTTGGCTGACTGACTACTAAGCTGAATGACTGACTGAATGATTGACTGACTGGTTGACTGGCTGAATGACTGACTTGACTTACTGATTCTGACTGACTGGTTGGCTTGTTGCTGAATGGCGGAATGACTGACTGACCGACTAAATGATTGACTCTCCGACCGACTAAAAGACCCACTGACTGACTGATAATTAACCTAGTAAGATTAGTTGATTAATGAGTTGATAGAAGATGAAACCGACCAATTGTTGTGACGACCGTCATAGCAAAGAAGATGGAACCGTGGATGTCCCAGTCACTGGACTGCTTCCCACGGACCAGTCCACTCCTTTCCGCCTCCAGAACCCGATTGGCAAACCTCCGCAGGTCATCGTGAGACACACACGAAAACGACTCTGGAAAAGCAGAACGATGACCTCGAAGATGACCAACAAGATAACTAATAGCACGTTTGGAAGTCTGACTAAGAGCCTAGTCAATAACGCAAATTATAAGTTTATCATTATCATGATGATCCACGGGACTTCGGGCCCCTGGGGTCCAGTCCACGCGTAATCACCTGTTTCGACAATCCCTGATCTTGCACGGTTATTCTGGAATTTGTTTATTGCACAATACAAGCATTGCGGCTACAGTCATGTATCAACAGTTACAGTGCAACAGGAGCCAAGAAAAGCCAAGAATTTGTAATATCGTTATCCCCTCTTTCCTGATTATTACACAGTAGATGTATTTGTTACTTAATTAGTACTTAAATGATAGTAATAGCTATAATAATAACAATAATAGTATCAATATTAAAAAATATTCCCATCATCACATTTTATTTTTTCTCAGACTGTGCAGATCTCGTTTTCACCAATCTCTGACATCTACTCCCTGTTAGGTCTTCCTTTTTCACCCAGTTCCATCCACGACTCCCATCATCACAGTTTCATTTGTCTATAGTTGTCCATTCTTCATACCGCACATGCCCAAAAAGACTCAATTTCCTTCTTATCGTTGCTTGTTTTAGATCTTCCTTTATATTCTGTCTTCTTCGGACCTCCTCATCTGTTACCTTCATCGTCCAACTCAGATGTATTAATTATTATTATTATTAATGTAAAGTTAATTATATATCATTTACTGTTTAACGACACTGTGTCATAACAAAGATGATTAGCGTCGCCCTCTTCCTTTTCCCAGGCTTGGGACTGGCACTAACAGAGAGTACAGACAGTGGCAAATAATAAGATGACTGACAGAACAACTTCTACTAGGCCTACTTACAGTATTTATAATACTTATTGAATTACCACAAAGATAATATAAGGTAATTATAAGACGAATATATACAAAAATAACAGAAAAGAAAATTTTAAAATGTAACTAATAAAACAGAGAATGAGTTGACTTCCAAATAATTAATCACAGCACTAATGAGATGACTAATTGATTTGTAACGTAACAGACTAACAAGATTAATAATGTCTAAAGTCTGTTTTGAGATTACCAATGCGATAACAAATAACACAGATTATGGGACGACTTACAAAACATGATAAATAATCAATCAATCAATCGATCGATTCAGTTAATCAATCGATCGATCGATCAATCGGTCAGTCAGTCAGTCAAAGTCAGTCAGTCAGTCAGTCAGTCAGTCAGTCAGTCAGTCAGTCGGTCAGTCGGTCGGTCAGGTGGAATTCAGTCAGTCAGTCAGTCAGTCGGTCAGTCAGTCTGGTCAGTCAGTCAGTCAGTCGTCAGTCGGTCTGGTTAGTCAGGTGGGTGCCGTCAGGTCGAGATTGCTCAGTCAGTCGGTTCTGTCAGGATCAGTCGGTTAGTCAGTCGGTCGGTCAGTCTAGTCATTTAAATTCGTTAGGTCATTCCTGTTCAGTCGGGTCGGTCGGTCGGTCAGGTCAGTCGAACGGTCGGTCAGTCGGCAGTCTGCTGCTCAGTCGGCTGTCAGTCTAGTCAGGTCAGTCGGTCTGTCTGCTGTTGGGTCTGTCAGTTGGTCCGTCTCAGCTGTCGGTTGCTGAGTGCAGTCCGGTTGCAGTCGGCAGTCAGTCAATCAGTCAGTCAGTCAGTCAGTCAGTCAGTCAATCAATCAATCAATCAATCAATCAATCAATCCTTTTATTGTAACCCTGGTACAAGGTAGGCCTACAGAAACAGTCATTACTTAGGCCTATAACATAAGCAAACAGAAGACAAGGGTAGCCCAAAAGTGATAAATTCCCGCTAAAGTTGGACCATCCATTTTCTGGGTACTAATTTCACATGATACCTGTATGAATTGCACGATAAATGTATTATGAGGTTACAATAGATAGGCCTAGTCTTAGAATATGACCATTCGTTTGTAGCCTAAATATATCAAGGAATATATGGTATGACTTATATAAGCGACCCAAGATTATGTCATTATAATAGTAATGATAATAATGTCAATAACAATAATAAGGTCTATAATAAAATTAGTAATGATAATAATAATTCCAATAACAAATTATTGACGCATAGGGCGGCCTATGTCTAAATATTATGAATTTCTTCTTTGACACCTTTTAAATAGTTTAAATAAACACTATAATAAAACTCGTTTGCGTCCAATGTTAATATCTCTTAGTCGGTAGGCTATTATTATATAAGATGCGTTATACTAAACGAATAGTGAAAACTGAATTACCAATGAGGTAACTAATCAGATGGACGGGCAATTGAATTACCAATGAGGTAACTAATAAGATGGACGGGAAATTGAATTACCAATGAGGTAACTAATAAGATGGACGGGAAATTGAATTACCAATGAGGTAACTAATAAGATGGACGGGAAATTGAATTACCAATGAGGTAACTAATAAGATGGACGGGAAATTGAATTACCAATGAGGTAACTAATAAGATGGACGGGAAATTGAATTACCAATGAGGTAACTAATAAGATGGACGGGAAATTGAATTACCAATGAGGTAACTAACAAGGTGGAAGGGCAACTGAAAGAAAATCTGAATAACGAATGAAGTGACTAATAGGATAAAAGGACATTATGAGTTACCAATATGGTAACTTACAAGATGCAAGGACAATCGAAATACCAATGAGGTAACTAATAGGATGGAAGGACAACTGAATTACATATTGTATAATTACCTCAT
>JACEVL010001766.1:0-24202 GCA_020284085.1 Aporrectodea caliginosa
TATATTTTAACCAGTTGTTGGTAGGTTCTTTTGAAGTACCAAGAGCGGTGGTTGATGCTTTACTGACAAGCCATTCTCTGAATTTATATCCTATTGCCAAACTAGATGCTTGATGGACACCTTAGTAAGCACTTTCCTGCAGGCAGTGAAGATTTATATTCTGAATTAGCAGATGCATCCATACATAGTTATAAAAGAATTTCTCATATATGCCATCATGTATTTGGCAATTCCAGCATTTGACAATAGTGCAGAAGAACTTGAGGAAACTCTTTAATTTGATTCTTTACATCTGCATTGGACTCTTCTTGGATCCTGTTTTGGTGCTGTTCTGTTAATTCGTTTGTCTTTATCCACAAATGCTCCAGGTTCTCCTTTTCCAGCTAAAACTGTATCAATTACTCTAAATGAGAAAGAATGTTTTGCAGAGAGCTTCTGACATACTCTTTTACTTGAACCAATTGCTGGGCTTAATACATTTGTCCTATATGCAGTCGATATGACATTTGATATTGTGCCAGCATGTCATCTAGTGTTAGAGATGAAGTTGCTACAACTGCACAGTTATACGAATGCGACCATTTCAGGTCCGTCCTTTTAAAACTCTTCGCATTCTACATGAGATTCAGAGTTAAACTCCTTATCTATTCCAAAGTAATTCCCAACGAAGCATTGCGATAAGTCTGTCCACTTAAAAAATGTAAACTGTTATTACCTTTTAAAAAACAAAAAATGGCAAAATTTACTGAACTAGTTGCACAACAAAACGTCTGTTTTCGTAAATCAGGCCACGTGGAGTAAGGTGGAGTGAAAATAATGGTCGAATTTTATTTTTATTTTCTTAAACTGGCAGGGTATGCAATAGTTGCTATGCCATAATATAAGCATTCTGGCAAAGTCTTAGATTTCTGACATTTTTTCTTCATCGACCCCCACGGCATCAAAGATTTCACATAATTCAGCATGTACGGCAATGTCATAATGATGCGAATGAAGAATTGTTTTCAAGGGCAAGATGCAGAATTGCAGATTCATGAGTACATTAAGTCACAATATCACTGAAATACTCAATGATTACTCAATTACTCATGCTTTAAAGAGATGTTAACAATTTTTTTATAGTTCGTGTTCATCAATACTTTCAATAGGTACCGGAAACTTCAACTACCTTTACCTTCGTACCTACACACACATAATACTACACACTGTACACACTGTACAGTGCACAGTGTACACACTACACACTACCAAATCGATATTGGGACTTCGTGTTAAAAGTTCAAACATGATGGTACTGTACTGCACCACTGGCAGTTGCTCGCATGTCTGGAGAGCTTTGCCAATGAAGCCTGAAAACACATTTGGTCCTTGAGTGCCACCATCAAGTTTCTGCATCAGGTGTCTGAGGGGCAACTCGTTTGCGTGCAATAAGCATATTAGCCATTGCAGTGGTCTACGCAACGTCAACTCCAAGAGTCGGATGACTCCTCCAACTGCACCCGTATTGACGTTTGTGCCGTCGCAACCAATCGCATGCAATTCATCTGTGTTAATGTTTTTGTTGCGGAGGAAAGTTATAATGTCATTTTCAATTGATTTTGATGCACCACTCGATGGTGTTATATGCCCAAGATACACTGAATTTGGATCATAAACCAAAGTCACATGCTCCTCCACGATTGTTTTGGCATAATACTTTTTACCTTTTTTCACCTGAATTCTGGTTCGATCCTTGCGTCCGTCAAAGTATAATGCGGAGACAGAAGCAGGCAAGTCGTGCTGTAGCGCTTTTCTAACGCGTTTACGCGCTCTCCGGATTTTGCTTCGGTCAATGACCATGGAATTATCATGTTCGTTGATAATTCCCACATCTTGAAGAACAGCGCTAACAAGTGAAGCGGCACTTCGATCAGAGACACCGTGGCGATCACATTCACGAGCGACGGTTGGTAAATCGAGCCTCATTTGAAATGTTCTCTTTTTTCCACAAAGTCCTGCGTTAGTCTGTACTTCTATATCTGAGTCTTGGCTTATTTCAGGATCGGTATCGTTGCTCGCAATGCTCGTTTCAGGATCCTTGGCCTCAGCTGACGTGCCGGCTTCAGCTGAAGTTTCTTTTTGTAGCTTAACGTATGTCTCGTATCGATGCTTTCTCTTCTCACGTCTTGCAAGCTGTCTGGTTAATACGACGTCAATGCCACCAATCTTCATTTCACGCACCGTCCTCTGATCTGCAAGAAAAGAGCGTTCGACAATGGGCACCTTCCTCTCCCTTTCACAGGTGCACGCTGCTTCGGTATGACATTTGCAAGCAGCGATATCGAACAGTTGCGAATTGCACTCCATCGCATAGGATTTCAACTTCGTTTGGTACTTCTGGTTACTTTTTCTTCTCTTGAAGGGTTTAAGAATATTTAGATACTGGTGATTCAATGTTTTGATTTTTTCGACGACACGCTTGTGCCCAATGGTTGGGATCGAAGCTTTGTGCCACAAAAGCTCACACCTAGTAGCAACTGCTTGTGAAACCTCTGCAATGCTTGGCTCTTTAGCACTAGCATCGGTCTTCTTTTGAAGGCGGACAAACAAGTAGTACTTCATAATGTCACCAAGTGTGGGCAAAACGTTTTCAAATAGATCCTCTGGCGATCCAAATACTGGACAACACGTGTCATTTCTCGTCTTACGTTTAAACACTTTGGTAGCCATTAGCCTATGCTGTCTAAAAATATACAAGAGCAATCAATGAATAGCCACAATAGCCACATTACAGACAGTAGTTTCACTGAGATATCTGACATATTTTAGAACAATATAGAATTATAGATCGTAATCCTATTCGCGAAAGGCTGATTCAGTATTTTCGATAGACACGATAAAACTAGCATTAAGGTAATTACTAATGAAGCTAAAAGAATGTGTTCGCTTTCCGGCGAAGATGATAGTTGGCGTACTCACCTTTTGTATGGAATATCACTTTATAAATAATTTTCAAAATTTTCACAAACCTCCATGTTTGTTTACAAATCCATTTAGTCTGGTTCCCTGCGAAATTCCTGCAATAATTACTTAGAAAATGCGCCTCCTAGAAACCCGACTTTTCATCAATTTTTGCCACTTTTTCTAGAAAATGTGCAATGTTGTGCATGGCTGGGGCCAATGAAGAATACATTTTAAAATTACAAAATTTTGCACCTACACTACTTTACATATGGAACAACTATTCCCACCCCTGCCAGTCAAAAATTTTAACTTTAGTTTTTTCACTCCACCTTAACGTGGAGTTCCTCGTCAAACATCAAAATGTGGGTCATTTAAGCATGTTCAAACAGTGTCACGAAGCAATCCTGTAGCTGCTGAGGAAGATTTACAGTTCCATGCTTAGACGCAACAACAACTGTTACGGAGGAATGGCTACTTTGGGTTTTGATGGCGACCCAAATTTCGTTCATAATGTCTTGTGAAGCCTTGTCTACATTGTTCAGGAAGATGATGGATGGTGGATTCTTGATTGCTTCTGTAAATATGCCGCAGCACGACCCTGTTGACAACGAAAGGTTCTGTTCGTTTTGCTGTGAGGTGCATGCTACCAATGTTGCTCGAAAGGTAATTATCAAAGACGAAGTCTCCGAGGTCAGATAATCCCAAAAATAAAAACGCATTGTCACAAATCATGGTTCCTCCGGAGACCCATTGCTTAGCGTCAATAGCTGCAGACAGAAGGTTGAGGAGCTTTTCCAAGAACATCTGTATGGCCTCCTGATCCAGTCTTATACATTTTCGAAGAACTGAAGACTCTCCAGAAGACGAAGTCTTTCTTATGCCAGACCCTTCTCGATCAGCATTCGTGCTTTGAAGAGATGGTGATCGCTGAGTTATGAAGTCGGTTGCTTCGATTATGTTTTGAATGTTACAACTGTCCTCTTGGCTGACAGACCAGCGCGCTGTACCATTTCCAGCTTTCGCTAATTTTCGACAAATTGTCTTCCAGATCAACAGATAAAAGACATGGAACAGTGGCTACATCAAAACCAATCTTCTTCATGCACTCTGAAACCTCACTCTTTACGTCAGTGTACGTTTTCTCGTCAAAAGGAGGATCCATACTGCCGGCCATCCGCCTCTTCCGATTCGGGGTCTGCGTCGCCCTCCTCGTACTCCTGCTCGTCGTCGTCTTCCGGCAGGTCGTCCGGGCGGTCGACAAAACGCTGCTGACGGTTGAAGCGTACGAGAGCAGATGCATGGATCTCGGCTGCGGCGGCAGCGACGAGACGGGCACCTTCGATATCACCGGCAAAGGTACGGGCAGTGAAGGCGACAATCTCTTCTACAATGTCTTCAACCATCAGAAAAGCCTCGACATCTTCCGGGTTCGGCAGATCAGGATCTGCACTGGAAATGGGTCCAAAGAGACGTTCAAAATCCTGACCCGCCAAATCCAGGAATTCGTCCTCGAGCATGGTCCAAGTACGGTCGCTTGCATCGATCAGCTGTTCGGTGGCGTTTCTGTGTTCTACGCTGCGCAGGGTTCGAGCATCTGCACGCAGTCTGGCAAGATTCTCGAACTGAGGCTCGAAGTCACGCATGTATCTACCTTAACAGCGTCGCGGAAAACGCAGCTCGGCGACGGTCCAACCGTTGCGGCGCCACGGGGTCGTACTCTGCCTTGGTCCTTCGTCCGCCCTCTGGAACAAGGGCCATCCAAGAGTACAAGATTGCGCAACGTGGCTTGACAATGCCAAGGTATCATAGACTGATCCCTTATTCTTTGTGACTCTCACTTTATCAAGTAGCCAACTGAATCTCAAGTTGCCCAACTTCAAATTTTCAACTTCGTGTTCATACTCTTCGATAATTGACTTGTCAAGACCGCCATATTTGTACATCAGGAACCCGGTCACCGACAACTTTCCGGTTTTTAAATCATATTGTTGCACAATGATGTGACGTTTGTTAGTGAGATTATGTCTCCTTGATTAATACGATCTTCAGAAATAAATTGTATATCAGCCAAAATCAAGGCCACAGTGTTTCATCTGACTTGCTCTCTCGCTTACAGAGTCTTTGGAGCTGTTGTACATAGCGTCACCAGTGCATTGTGTGGCAACTTGTATGATACCTGTGTTAGATTTAAACGGTTTAATGTAAAAATAAAAGCACCGATTATTGCCCTGGCTTTCCGTCTTTGGTCTGCCATTCTGCAGTTACTGGATCAGGAGCTTCCTTAACAATTGTTTCCCACAGATCCTCTTTAGTTAGCAGAAGTTCCATCTGAAATTTCCAGGTCTGATAGTTTTGATTATTGAGTTTTGCGATCTTACTTGAACTTGTCGAAACTTTATCCGCCATCTTTTCCTTATCAGTTGAAGCAAAAGTCCAAGGTTGATTCACGCTATGGTCACTCGTACAACTGTTCAACAGCGTTCTTTATGTTTTCGATCGCTAAACGTCTTTTACTAATACATCCGTTTATCGACGCATACCCACATGTTCTGGGCCTGTAACCTGTTAGATTTGAACGGTTTAATGTAAAAATAAAAGGTTCGTTTCACTCATAGACGTAAACTATTAACTTTATAACGCAATGTTCAGTCAGCCATTTTGACCTTCAGACAAGAGAAGAAAAAAACTGATATAGAACAAAGATACATGAAGTCGTTATATAGAGCCTATAGTTTAACAACCTGATGTCCCTAGACAGAAAGTCTCCCTCTGCAGTGCCTGCAGAGACATCTGTCATAGTCAATTTCAACAGTTCATTGTCACTGATATCTACTGGTTCTTTTATCAACATCTCATTGTCTGAACTTCTGCAGAGATGAACCTGCTCAGATATGCACTCAGAGATGTTTTGAACTGTCTTGATTTATATTTTCTTGTGTTGTTGGGAGGAAATAGTTCTTGACTGCACTTGAGCAATGCTCTTTGACGTCACTGACCTGGTCCTCGACCGACAGATCTGGACTGTCATACTCTTCTGTATCACTTTTGCAGGCTGCTTTGACCGACTCTGTTGGACGAAGGCAAAACAACATCCTGCAATGAATCTTTTACATATTCTCATATCTGGTTGTACAGCTACCACTTGCACTGCAACGGAAGCCCCGGTGGTGTAATTTTTGAAGGACCTTGTTTTGTAAGGTATTTAGCCCTGGTCTTGGTCCATTTTTTTTAAAATTCACTGGGTGACAGAACGACTTATTTTACCGAAAATTTACTATGTTCAGCTAATATTTATACTTTGCCAGGATATTTAGCATCAAATTTACAGTGATGGTATTTTTTATGCCTGGAAGATTTTGGAAAAATAGATTAAGGTGCTGCTGCCATTCTCCAACTGATACGAAAGATGTGCCATCATTTTGCCAATCAACTGAACCTGGTTTACACAGGTGAACTCATTCACCACCAACTCGAATTTCCCCAGTGACAACACAGCATGGTGTTTAAACAGGTGAACTCATTCACCACCAACTCGAATTTCCCCAGTGACAACACAGCATGGTGTTTGAATGCTTTCTCAAGTAGACAAAAAAATCCACCAGGGGCAAATTTTGTGTGACCAGCAATCAAAAAGTTTAAAGAAATTGATCCATGGTGCCCATTGCACACCCTCCATGGACAATACCACAGTAGAAAACCATTCTTGTTTTGTCCTGAGCAATTGTTGCAATGAAGTTGTGCATTGTTCTCCCCCAAGCTGAAACATTCAGAGAAGTGATACCGGTATGATTCAACATCATTTGACCGTTTTTGAGATGAGATGGGCTTCATCATTGACATGGTGTACCTGATTAGGAATTCCCTCACAACAAACACCAAACAGACCAACTTTTTTGGTACGAGAAGGTACAATGGTCCTGGCACAAGGCAGATGAATTTGCTGTGAAACTGTAGTGCATCGAGATCAAGAACTGAGAAGCCTCCCCCATATAGTTGAAGCTGTTGCGTGGTCGTAATGGACACCGTCCTCCGCCGTAGATACGTCCGTTTCCTCCAGCGGTTCCACGAAGTTGTCCCCGAGGAGGTCACGTAGGTAATTGTTGATCCCGTCCAGGTTGTCCTGCTCTCTGTGTGGTAGTTCCGGATTGATCGAGACCCCGATTGCATGTAGCCATCGTCCTCGTCGCATAAGTAGTTCCTGTACTTCGACTAGTTGTGTGTAGGTTCTCTTGAAGTCCCATGAGCGGTGGTTGATGCCAGCAGCTATGACGATTCTGAGTCCTCGGTTGGGAGGCATCACCTTGACACAGTCGATGATGTGGCTGAGTTTGGCACCTGGTACCTTGATCTGTCAAGGCCACGACATGCGAACTACTGCCCGGTGTGCTTCTGTGGCTTTGCATGTTTTAGGTGCTTTGCACTTCCTAAATCTGTTGCACGACTACCCTTAGCAATCCATGACTGCACATAAGAGTCCGACGACATGACATTTACAAGGGTATGCGATAGTCTAGTGTAGGGGTAGCAAACCTTTTCAATGATGCATGCCAAAAGTGCCCATAAGTCATTTTAAAAATTACCCTTGCATGCCGCTCAGGAAAGTGCATAGAAGTTTGCACAGGCCTAATTATTTCTATCTTCGTCAATTTTCTCTTCAGTGAAACACGTATTGTCGTCGACTTCTTTTTTGTATAATACTTAGGGGGCAGTTCCTTTTCACAACAGGAGACTCCTCAAGCACAGATAATGACGAATTAAGTTTGGAAAGGTGATAAGTTGGAGACAGGGTCACTTCCAAGATCTCCCATTGTAAATTCAGCGTCAGAAGATGAAGCATTTGATTCATCATGCAATGAAATCTTGTTTTGGCATAGAATGCAGAGTTTGTCACCAAGCTCCAGGTGCAGAGACGGGTGTGATTGTACTGTAACTTGTGACACAGGTCGCAAGTCATGAGTCTTCCACTGGTGCTGACTATTAAATGGATCACAACATCTGTTAAGTCTGTTTGGCTAATCAGTGCTGCTCAAGCACCAGTAGTAGAAGCAGACATGATGGCAAAGTGCTGCACAAATAAACAAGTAAAGGTTTTGGAGTTATTCAGAAAGCACATGTGTGCATTAATTTATTTAAGTAGTTTGCTGAAAATTGTGTGCCTGTTATCTATACAGTTAACAGTGCAATTAATAGTAACTACGTGTAGTATCTTCATTTTTCGACAGAGCTGTTTCAAAATAATTAGATTTTTTTTATATAACGTGAAAATTCAAGTGGAAACAACATTGTAAATAAACTTGGAAAAGTGAAAATGGATGTGAGAGCTTTGCGACCTTCTGTGGTAAAAATGTGTTGGAAATTCCTTTCTGTTCTTTCGCAAATTGTCAAGAAGAGTCCTCTGTTTTTTGGACAGTCTCTGAGCCGGTCTCAAACTTGTAAAGAATTTGTGAGTGGTGATATTTCATCCACAAACAACCATATCTAGTGTTAGGTTGAGCGCAACACGTTCTCCTTGGTTCTGTTCCCTTTCCTGGCCTTCTTGTCTTCCAGTATGAACTTGTAGTCAACAAACGTATGATGTCTTGCTATCAAACAGCATCCAGTGCTTGATTCCGTATTTACCTGGTGTGCTGGGAATATACTGTTTGAATGGTTAGCAGTGGCTCATCCACAGTTACATTTTCAATTGGCACAAAATGAAAATCTCAGAATCAAAACCCAGGTGTCATACATTTTTCTTATTGGTGCCAGCTAGTTGTTACCACAATGTTTTCTTCTGCATGTTAAATCTCATGGCATGAGAGACTGCTGGAAGTGAGTTCTTGCCAATCTCTTGTTGAAGATAGAACGACCATCTTCAACGCTCCACAGCTATTGAACTGATGTTTCTGTAAATTTCTGTAAAATTAGATTCAGAGATGGATCTTTTAAAGCAGAAATTGATTTCTACATTTACTTTTACTATTATTAATATTACCATTGTTATTATTCATGAAATGTAGTTTGATAGCCTTTATACAGTCTTACATCAGATTCGGGCTTACAGATAAATCGAAAAAACCAGGGGCCCTGATAGACCCTGAGAAGTGTCTGCCCCTGGGCCCACCTTGGCTCTCGACGCCCATGCTAGAATTGACACCCTATTAGCATGATACAATTCAAAATGCAAGCCAGTAGAACCCATGGCTTCATTTATTTCCTTGCCATTCCACAAATCTGCCAGAATAATAGAAGAACCATGACCAACAACTGCTTTTTCTTCTAAATTCCCACTTCTAATCATGTGGGAAACCATATCGTGCTGATGGTGTATGGCAACAGATTTTGGAACATGTTTAAAAATACAGCTTATATGCATAAGTCGTTTATAACGTTGATGTTTGATTTCAAACGTCATGCATCACAAGTGAGGCAATGGACCAAATTCTGTGATTAGCTGAGGATAATGAATGTGAATGGTGTCGACTTTGGCAGGTACCTCAGGAAATTCGAAGTACCTCATTTCCAGATATTCAGTAGCTGCTATTTCTGACAGTATAAACTCTTCTACTAGCACTGATTGTGCAAGCACAATGTCCATTATACTTCACAAACACAGATATAACTTCTAAACATTATCATCCTCTGGCACTAGGTGACCTACTGCAACTGAGAAAACTTATGCTTCACTTGCGTCCAAAGGTGATATTTCACAATCAAGACTATTGAAAACTGAAGGCCTGTTGCATATTTCATGGTACCTGTAGTGCACACCTTGCAATTGTGCATTTAATACACCCAACGTGAAAAACCGTCTTCTTATTAATTCTCATCTAAACAAGCTCATGTCATAAGCCCGTACACCTTCAAACAACTCTTGTGAATGATGTCTTGCACAAAATTATTGACAGCATGAAAGTATTTTAGCTTGTTAAGTATTGATACCAAATAAACTTGATAGAGATAAACTAAATTGATCCAGTTTCATTTACAGAAACAATATTTAGACCGGCTTCATTACTGTCAGTAGTTCGAAGCCTAGTCTTGTCCTCAGACCAAACCTGACTGAAATTAGAACTTTTGACAAGACAGTGATGGCACATAGCCTAGCAATTCATTTAGAAATAAATTATCACCAGTTACTGGAAGTAAAGAAACCTTAGCATTTTTTATTTGTCAGTTTTTATCATGGTCAATTCCAATACTTTCAAGTGCCAAGCAATTCTGTAACTAATGTTTCATGTACAACCGACCAAGAAAACTGCTTTAATCATCTGTATGGTAACATAATGCAAGAAACATATTTAGTGTAGAACTGAGAACTGCAGAGGGTAAAATTTCGAGAACTGCAGAGGGTACACTTACGAACTAGTAGTAAAACCCTCCCATTTTATATATAGCTTTGTGTGTCCATAATAGATTGCACGACTCAAAATCAACACCATACAAGTACAGCACAAGTGCATAACTGTTCTTAAGTGAGTGCTGCTGTCAGTGATTGCCATCGAAGAAGGATTCAAGTGTTGCTGAGTTCGCATTTACATTAAATTAGGTCAACATCAGTCTCACCAAGTCCATAATGCTGAAAAAATAATGCATGTAGGACAACATAGCATTCGACCCCTTACTGATGAGATGAGCTTCGTCAATCAGAAAGTTCACCTGCTGAGGGAGCCCTTAACAGCAGAATCCAAACAGACCTAACTTTCCTGGAATAAGAATGTATAGAGGTTCGGGCTGTAAATGGTAGATGCACTTGCTGTGCATAATCAAAACTATAATGTATGGACATGCTGCAGCTACAGGGAGCGCTTGCCTGTAAAATCAGTAAGCTCATGCTCTTGACAGGTACTCTTTGCCTTGTCGGTCATCCCTTTATATAGAGATCCATCAAGCTGAACCAGCTCCAGATGCTTCTCCTGGTCGATTAGCTTCTGACACAAATAATGAAAGAAAGAAATAATTTTTAGTCATTGTCATTGAATTATGTTTTGAATCCATCACCTGTTAATGAACACAATTGTGTGTTATGATGGAAGAAGTTTGATGTCATCGCGTTTAAAACCTGGAACCCTTCCTGGAAGGATCACCGCATGGAGAGAAGCATAGTTTGTGAGGTACCGAATGATGTTCGTGATGCCCTCATAACTTAGACCTGCTGTGTTGTACTTCCTTCTGCCAACATTATTTTCTTTAGGAGCAAGACCATTTTTTCAGTGACCTGAGTCGGTCCTGGCTGATTCCATGGAGGAACTTAAACGTGTCTCGACAAACTCGTTGATTTTCAAAGAGGTAGTGAGAGGTTAATGAGTATGAATTGTCTTGCCACCCTTTTTGGTAGAGCAGGTCATCTCGGACAAGTCGATGCTGGAAGATATTTTGCCAAGAAGAACCCGCATCTGGTCACGAGGAATCATTGCCTGCATATTCAGTCGATGTTCACCATGCTCTGGTGAAAACTGGGCACACCGCTAATTGTCAACCTTTTCATTGCGTTATCGAAATCATCGCTGTTGTCCATGTTTTCAGCCAAAATTTCTTCTGTAATTTCATTTGAACTTTCATCTGATGAATTTCTATCCATGTCATCATCGGATTTGGCCGAATTGTTGGTTATGTCTCCATCTTCAATTAGATATTCTTCTAACAATAAATTTATTTTTTTGCGATCTGCGCCAGAAACATTAAGAAGTTTTGTGATTTCTTCAGACTTTGCAGAGGCTACTACAATGTTGAACTCAGACATTTTCAACTATTTTGTACTCTTAGAAAATAATAAAAAAGGCAGCAGTTAGTGCAGGATTCAGTGGAGTCATGGTTGAAGTAAAAGACATCAACATAGGTTCCAGTGCAGACGTAGTCGTAAATACAGGGTCCGACATCGTACGTTACACAAAATGACAGTCTCTGTTGAAACGTTTTACAGAGCAACTACAGCAAGTGTGACGGAGGCCATCGATATTCGAGTTTAGTCACAATCTTAAATATGTGTCGTCTATTATACTTAGCGCCAAACTGGTCAAATATACTTGTAGTCTGACGTAAACAATTTATTGCAATCAATAATGTCAGAGCTTATTTAGTCGCAATTAATAAGTTTTCCTGAAAATGCTTATCGTTATAACAATCATTTTAATCGTAATCAATAAATTGGACTAATGCTGGCTGTTTATAATCGGTTACGAAATATTGCTCGCCCGTTTCTGACAAGCAGACGACTTTCCTCTACTCGGTACAACCGTACTACGAGTACTCGTCACCCTTTATCGACACGCACACCAAAACAGTCGATTTTTAAGAAAATATAATCTGTATTGTTGGTAGCGTCAGCAATGCCCTCAGCGTGCGTCTTTGCCATTCAAGTCTTACAGCGTTTCCATTCGTCATCATCTAATACGCATTCCGTCTCCTGTTACGGACGATCGACGTTCGGGTTCTGTTCCGGGTTCTGTTCCGAGTCGTCTTGCATGCCGTGCACGACGCGGCGTTGCCGGTTTTCATCCGTCAGCTCGTCCACTTCCTCCTCGTCGCCCTCAGCCTCGAAAGTGGGAATAGTGAGATTTGCTCCTTTGATTACAAAGTCTCCTTTTCGAATCTCACCACTCAGTCAACCTTTTCGAAATTATCGCTGTTCATGTTTTCAGCCAAAATTTCTTCTGAAATTGCATTTGAACTTACATGTGATGAATTGCTATCCATGTCGTTCTTGTCGTCATCTGATTCGGCCGACTTGTTGGAAATGTCTCCATCTTTCATTAGATATTCTTCTAACAATAAATTTATTTTTTGTGATCTGTGCCTGAAACATTCAGAAGTTTTGCGATTTTCTCGACTTTGCAGAGGCTACTGCCATATGGAACTCCGATATTTTGACTATTTTTGACTCTTTGACAACAGTGAGGCCTATTAAAGTTAGTGCAGGATTCGATGGAGTCATGGTTGATGTAACAGACACCAACGTAGGTTCCAGTGCAGATGTAGTCGTAAATACAGGCGCCAGCATCGAACGTGACACTGATACCGCCAGTGAAGATGACATAGGAATAGACGTATTTTATTTACAATTAAGGTTTCGTACGAGATAGTCAATGACGGTGTATGGCCTGTATAAAACAGTGGATGTAAATAAACCGGCATTGTCTCTGTCGAAACGTCCAGATGACATAGCAAACTTCTAAGTTTCTCCAAAACGGATGAGCAGAATCCAAGTAAAATTAGTAATGCTGATCCAGTAGAAATAATCCTTGAAATATGTCTGTGAAAAAATTGTGTTTACTTTTGGCAGTTACCTTATGAAATGCACTTGCATCCAAAGGTATCATTTCACAATAAGGACTGCTGAAAACTGGAGGCTTGTTGCTTATTTCATGGTAGATGTGCTGCACACCTTGCAATCACGAATTTAATACAATTAAAGTGAAAAACCATCTTCTTATTAATTCTCGACTAAACAAGCACATGTTGTAAGCACAGTCACCTTCAAACATGTCTTGCATGATATCTTATTATTGACAACATGAAAGTATTGTAGCTTGTTAAGAATTGATGCCACCTTTATTCCAGTTTCATTTACAGAAACAACTTTTACTTTTAAAGGTAGAAATAACCCGTGCAAAGCCTAGTAGCAATGTCCAGTTTCTTTATTATTATTATTATTTTTATTATTATTATTATTATTATTATTATAATAATTATTATTATTTTTATTATTATTATTATTATTATTATTATGACATGCGAGTGATAGATAGCCTTGGACGATATCACATGATTCGAAATGATCACATGTAGAGACAGTCTGCATACACTGTGAGAAATATACTACACATACACTTTAAATTTATAAAGAAAAATAGCAGTTTCGATATCTAATGAACGGCTTTTTTCAAAAATATTTAGTCTGCATCTCAAACATATAAAAAAATTATTTAGCCCTGAAAGCAGTAAGTGACATTGCGAACTTTAAGCATCCACAATCGTGTAACTAGATTGTCCACCAATCTGTCAGCCTAAAACAGACAATCAGTGAACAAAGAAGCCAAACAAACTATGGCAGCAGACAATTTCCAAAAGAGAAACATGGAGGCATTTCCCTCAGCAGTCTGTCCAGAGCAAAGTTTTTCGTCAGCAGTTGCCTGGCGTGTGCATAGATTTTGGAGTTTTGTCGAGATACCACATTTCAGAAATGACTTTTGAACCATCTCTTCTGGTATGGAGCCCCACGCCTCTTTCACCCACGTGACCACAATTGTGATGTCCGGCTTCATCAGATTTCCACCTTTTGTCAGAGTCGCTGAACCCAAGGTCATCCATTCTATACACAATCCACATCTTGCGTCGGCGGTCCTTAAACGGCACACATCAAGCGGTTGCAGTACTGACGTCAGACCACCAGGGATTATAGCGTTGTCTGTCCGTAGCTTTCGAGCAGTATTTCTACAGGATTCAGTGATGTGGGCGCGGAACATAATTATCCTAGACAAGCATAGAATGGTGCGCAACCTGCGACCGTGAGGAAGATTTGCCGGTCTTTGGAGCATGATCCAGCTGTAATGCATTGGAAGCCTGGTGTATATTAATGCATAAATATTTTTATTCCATTGCCTTAAAACTGAAATAATGTGATTCAATTATAATTCAGTTATGTTTGTCCAATATGAGTATATGTTTATCAATATATAGTCTAGGACAGCCAACCATTGCATATATTATAATAGTGGCGGGAGTTTGTTCCAAAGAGGTGCGGACAGCAATGGCTATGGAGCGATTTGCAAATTTTAGTGATGAGGTGACAGAAGGGCGGAGCAGTATTGGGGAGGATGAGGAACGGGTTCAACGAACTGGTTGGACCATGAACAACTGGCGAAAGTAGGAAGACTGGGAGGATTGAAGTGTGTTGTAGATGAGTGATATGACTTTATATTCTGTTTGTTCTGGTCTTTAATGAACCAGTTGAGGATGGGGTGATGCAGTTCTGTTTGGGAGATTTGGTGACAGCATGAGCGAGAGCATTCTGAATAACTTGGAGGCAGTTTATTTGTGTGATGTCTATGTTCAGGAAAAGAGCATTGCAGCAGTCAAATTCAGCTTTGACTATAGATGTAGCGATTGTAGATGAAGTTTTGAAATCGAATATACGGCGGATTCTGCGAAGGTCATGGATGTGCATGATGAAAGCATAATTATCTTGGTGGCCATGATAAGAATTTGAACATTTTAATGCGGCCAACATTAATGAAAAGGTTGCGCACCCCTGCGGTAGATAATTCAAAGCGAATTATGGCAACTTTATTATTTCCAGACCTTTCATGTGTTGACAGGCACGACCTAAATTACTAAACAATCACCATCTTTGGTGCACCACTTGAAATATCCCTTTTATGCAGGCCTTTGGAAGGGGACTTATCATTCGTCACATTCCACAATTTCATGATTATTGAGAGGAAATTAGTGGTGCTGCTCCATCCACTTACCTTCTGTTGACTAATAGTTCAAAGCATAATGAGTTGACTTGCAAAAAATTTATACTGCTAATTGCACAGAAGTCTACTTGATGTTCTTAGGTTGCAGCACTCAAAGGGTTAGCTTTTAGGCATCCTTTTATTGGCATATCTGGCGCCCTGTCGTTTGCGCGCAGGACGTTTGCGCGCCGTCGTTTGCGCGCAGTCATTTGCGCGCAGCCGGTTGAGCGCAGCAAGAAATGCCCGTCATTTGCGCGCGGGACGTTTGCGCGCGCGCAGTGTGGATTGACTTGTACTATTATGTCTGCCATCTTCGTATGATCAAACAGCGAACTCCTGTATGATGGGTCGGCCTATTTTATTCGCACTTTGATGTGTACTCCTGTTCCTCTTCGCGTATTATAAACCTATAGTATATATCTATCTATTGTTTTTCAACCTATTGTTCTGGTTTTGCTTTCGAATATTGTACCTGTCGTCTTCGTATGATCAAACAGCGAACTCCTGTATGAGGGGTCGGCCTGTTTTATTCGCACTTTGATGGTTTAAATACCAGAGGTATACTCCTGTTCCACTTCGCGTATAAAGGAATTGCGCATAACATTTCAATTTGTTATTGAAGACACAAACACTATGTTGGACTTTATGTAGTCATTTCGTAGAAAACATTTATACCTAACCCTCACTTCGTAGAAAAACATAGATACCTAGCTCAACTTACTGCTAAATTCAAGTAGTCATTTCGTAGAAAGAAAAACATTGATAGGTTGCTGAACTTACAGCTAAATAAAAGTAATTATTTTGTAGAAAACCAATACAGAGTTTTTGAAATGATTAAAGTGGTTATTTCGTAGATTCTTTTGTTTGCATATTGTGACGGCGCGCGCGCAAATGACGGCGCGCAAACGTCCAACGCGCAAATGACGGTGCGCGCAAATGACTGCGCGCAAACGACGGCGCGCAAACGTCCTGCGCGCAAATGGGCGGACACCGGCATATCTGTGTTATGATGCCATTTAATGTCATGATTGTTATTACATGGTGTAACCCTAGCATGACTCCCTTCAGAGCAGTGTGATTAAAGTTTTTGATTTATTTCAGTTTCAGTTTAAGTTAACTGGAATAGCCTCATTCCAGTTTCGATTACAGTTTTTCGGAGTGATTTCAGTTTCTATTTCAGTTAAAGTTTTCACTGAATTTCTATTTTAGTTTCAGTTTTCAGCCAATTTCTATTTCAGTTTTTGACGTTGTTAAGCAAACTTACGAGCTAATGCGTGATATGAATATGTTCACACATGTCTTCTTATTGAAAATTTCTATTATGTATTCATAATTTTATATGACACAGAACCTTTCATCATAAAGTAAGACAGCCTCAGCTACTGAATTGTCAGTAATGAAATAAATTTACAAATATTACAAGCTAGCAAGGTTGGGTTAATGCCTTCAACAACCTATTTTTGCCAGGACAGTGGCAATAACCAGCAATAATAATTTAAAAACATTCAGTAACTTCCGTCCAATCTATATCCTATACCATGCGTCCAATCGATAAAACCGCTGATTTGTGTTAGTAACTAATAATAGAGATCGCTGGATAAAGCATTGACTGCTGTTAAACTCAACATTGGATAGATGGCCACAAGATCTTTATATTTGCCTGCCAATGATTTTACTATGAAACACAGAACTGTTGAAGCAACTGTACAGTTCTCAGTTAAACCGTGCACACCACCTCCACTGTGTTCCACATGCTTGGCAATATAGATTTCATCAATGATCAGCAGCACTGTTTTCTAAAACTGATTCATCTTGAACACGCACAGTTCAAATATGCCAGCAGTGTGTCTATACCCGTGTTTGTGTCGAGGTTCCGAGTGATTTTCTTAAGTGTTGATACTGATTGCAAAAACAGAAGGTTCTAGTCTTGAAACACACCATGTTCTAGAGGACTGCATTCATATATTAATAACTGTGATGAGTAATGACGTGCATACGTACTCTTGCAAATAAGCTCCAGTTGCTCGAATAGGAAGATCATAAATTGTTGTAAGCGAAAATGTATATATTGTCTTTTGAAACACCAGCCTCTGTCCTCTTTCTGATCAGCAGCTCCAGAGTGTCAAATATGTTCCCATCCATTTATAATGGAACCGTTCTGCCACGTTTGCCAGCAATTTCAAGGCAGTAAAATAATTTGCACAGCTGCCTCTCCATTTCTGTTAGACAACTCTCGATGTATGGACTTGTACTTCCGCGTTTCGCATGGCTCAATTCTTCAATTTTAACTTTTGACACCGCGCCTTGTCTTTGTCAGTTAAAAATTATGAGATACGCCAAGGTCAATTCTGCCAGATGCCTCCATACACTGTTTATCTCATGCTCTGTACTTGCCAACTTTTCTTTAGTCAGTTTTATTTCTGTTTTCAGAAACTCGACCATGTTTTTAGTGTCATCAAAGTAGGAGGGAATGCAATGTCAAGAAGGAAGTAGGTGGATACCAGACAGCAGAGAGCTTGTGGCAGATCCACAATCTGTGACACCACTTCTTTGTCATCCGCTCTCACAGCAATGCTTGACACCATCAACGGGTTTGCCTCAATCATTTGACGACAGTGTTGACAATCCATAAGTTGGATGTTTATAGTTGTTAGGTCCTCAGATATGCTAATTCTTGAGCCTTTTGGACCGCGACGACCCCATAGCACTTGATTACGTTTCTGCCACTGGACAAAGATTGGGAAACGTTCACCCACTAGTATCCCAGTTTATTCAGCTTCGATTTCGCTAACCGAGGCAGTTTGAATTCTGGCTGTATTGTCTGCTCTTCCCACCGTCTCCACTGGTTCTTCCACAGAGGGTGACGACAGGCTGTCAATGAGAAGTTCTAATTCTCCTTGGTTCCATGGCAGGCACACTGTTGAGCGCAACGATTGTTTAGGCGGCCGTTTCAAGAGAAATTGCCACATTAAGTCATTTTTTCGCCAGAAAACATCCCCAGGATCAATATGGTCAAGGATTCCAGACTTCTGCTCAATAAAGCGATCTTTTATGTGCCCTCCACAGGCCTCCGAGGTAAATTCAGTGTGTTGTGGTGTTTATAATCAGACCTTGTGGCTGCTTGCAAATGAAGATTGCATGTTCTGTGTATGAAGGTTTCAGAACAATCAATTGTAAATCAAAGGCAGATATTTCTTTGCCAACGATCCAAACATAAGTGCCCTGATAACCTGTTTATCTGGCCAAGAAACCAAAGCTTTTAACTCACGTGACAACTGCTTAACCCATGTGTTAAAAATTGAGGAGCATGAACCAACTGCAATTTGAAACAGCCTAGCAAGAAGGTTATTAGAAAGACCAGGCTGGCGTTTCATTAGAACCAACACCAATTCAGATTTCACAGATCACCACCTCCCAACACCTGTTTTTGTCTGGGTAGACTGAACTGATAACAGCCCAACAAAGCATTTGTTATATTTATTCTGCTGGAATAAAGCACTAAGTTGATTTTTGTGAGCAATTTTCTAATTGTTGGAATCAACAGGATCTGGTTCTGACTGACACATAGACTGTTTTCCGCTCTCATCTTCCTGCCTTCATCTTGCTCACTGGCAAATTTGAGCCAATAATTTGAGCCAATCTTTCATGTGGGTCTCAATTTGTGCGTGAGATGCATTTGCCGACAAAGGATTCATGCGAACAACTCCTGTTATAAGACCGTGCGAACAATTCCTGTAATAAAATAATAATTGCCAAATTATTAAAAAAAATGTATGCCAATGTATCGTGACTTGCATTTGGGGACACATGTACTGCTTAAGCTCAGAATGGAAGAGAGTATGAGAGATGCAGAATGTGCTGTGGATAAGAAGCTCCAATTCTCCTTGGTTCCACAGCAGGCACATTGTTTAGTGCAATGGTTGTCTGGGCGGCCGTTGTATGAGAAATCGCCACATGAAGTCATTTTTTCCGCCAGAATAATGTCCTCAGGATCAATAAGGTCGAGGATGCCAGACTTCTGCTCAAATAAGTGGTCTGCTGTGCGCCCTCCACAGGCCTTGGGAAAAATGATTTGACCGTTTGGAGCAATGGCCACAAGATGCTGCAGTGTGTTGTGGTGTTTACAATCAGACCTTGTGGCCGCTTGCAAATAGAGGTCACATGGTATGTGTATGAAGGTTTCAGAACAATCAATAGTTAATTGAAGGCCGATATTTCTTTGCCAACGATTCAGGCATAACCCTGATAACCTGTTTATCTGGCCAAGACAGCAAACCTTTTAACGCACGTCACAGCTGCTTAACCCATGTGTTAAAAATTGATGAGCACGAACCAACTGCAATTTGAAACAGCCTAGTGAGGAGGCAAATAAAGGTCATGTGGTCCGTGTATGAAGGTTTCCGAGCAATCGATAGTGCATCGAAGATTGGGATATTTCTGAGACAACGATCCAGGCATAAGTGCCGTGATTACCTGCTTATCTGGCCAATTAATCAAACCTTTTAACTCACATGACAACTGCTTAACCCATGTGTTAAAAATTCACAGATAACCACCTCCCATCTCCTATTTTTGTCGGTGTAGACTAAATTGATAACCGCCCAACAAAGCATTTCTTATAATTATTCTGCTGCAATAAAGCAGTTTGATTTTGGTAAGCAATTTTCTATTTATCGATTGCAATAGCTGGTGCGGTCAATTTGGCCCTCCTATAATGTTCACGGTCTTTTGAAGAAGAACCATTCCCATATTCATCAAATACAATTATGCAGTTGGTACCAAAATGGTTTCTGATATAATCAAAATATTGTATGTCAACAATTTAGCATAAAAAATGTAAAATGAAGTACGATGCGGGCCAAAAATGCCTTGAACCAGTAGTGTGTTCTTGGTACATCCTTGGTGTAGAATGTCATATAGATGAAATGATGCTATTTTAAAGTAAATATGGTTGCAGATATAACAACACAACAGTTAAATAAACAAACAGTTAGTTAAATATTTAAAGTTAGCTTAATTAAAAAACCTTTAAATGTTTTGCTATTTTATTAAAGGACTAGATAGATAGAAATATTCTTTATTAAAACCAATTGCATACCACACTTTGGTGTGCAAAAATTAGCTGTTTGCCTGTCCTAAGATGGTTAAAATTCTGTTTGCTCAATTTTCTTATTTCTGCTCACTGCACTCTCTTGTGCTCATTGTGCTTTCTTCTCTTCTGCTCACTGTACTCTCTTCTGCTAATAGTGCTCTCTTGTGCTCACTGTGCTCTCCTGGGCTCTTTTCTCTGTTCACTATACACTCTTGTGCTCACTGTGCTCATTTCTGTTCCTGTGCTCTCTTGTGCTGCTCTCTTCTGCTCAATGTGCTGGTCTCTTCTGCCAACTGTGCTTTCTTCTGCTCACTGCCCTCTTGTGCTCGCTGGGTTCTCTTCCGCCAGCTATTCACCATCCAACCGCCTGGGTCTACTCGCTCATCATCATATCTTTCTCTATCCCGGCCTCCAGTCTCATCCTCTCTGAAATTCTGCAACCGCTCCTTAGTCTATGCTGCACCAGCTCTTTGGAACAGACTTCCAAAAGACCTCCGCCAGTTTGCTCATCATCCTATCTCGCCTCTTAACTCAAACTCTCCTCCGCTTGCACTCTCCTCTTCTGCTTTCCACTCACGACTGAAAACCGAACTCTTCAAGATATCCTATCCTGATTCAACTCCTGCGCCACCGCTTGACCACCATCATCACCGATTGCCACCGTAGCACCATGCTGTCTCCTCGGCTTGACCTCCCGGATTTTGACCTGGCACCGAAACGAAAAGAGGAGTTTGGCTATTGCGGACTTGATTTGATATAGCGCCGGTGAATAAGCTGGTCTCCCTGACGTGGCTTTTGTGGGCGCTGAGAAATTTTCGAAGATTTACATTTACATTTACATTACTGTGCTCTTTCTGCTCACTGGGCTTTCTTCTGCTCTTTTCTGCTCACTGTGCTCTCTTCTGAACCACTGCCCTCCTCCGCTCACTCTGCTTTCTTCCATCCACTTTATAAATTGTAACATAGAGTCAATCAGTGCTTTGAAATTATGGATGGACACTTGAATCAAATGCTCAATTTTTGATAGAACCTTCAACTTTAATTTCTAAAACAATAAAAATCAAAAGGCAACAATCATGTGTATACTAATTTTGTGCACTTACTACATGTGAAAAGTCTCTAAATCTGAATCGGAGGAAAATCATCTTGCACAGAATCTATTTAGCAGACAAGAACTGTAATCGTCGTATCAACAGACACAAAGCTTGTTACCGTGAAAACCAACAGGCTGCACAGAAAACCCTCAAAAAAATCAGACAACTCTGTACCTGAGAAATCATGTAATAAAACATTTTAATAGCACCTGTGTCTCACAATACAAAATACAACTATAATATGACAATGCCCTACTTACAAAGTTCAGAAGCACCTTTAAAAGTATGAGTATACTAAAAGAGTGTTATACAACCGTTAAAAGCAACTGGAATGCAGCTCATTGTTAAAGCGTTAAAAGCAATACTTAGAGTGGAAGAGGTATGCTTTCAATTTCGAGCAAAAGGCGATATCATATCTCGTAAAGCACCTCCAGATCGTTACAAATACAGAGACACATTAACAAAAAATGACTCGGAAACACACCATTATTTGTTTTGGCCTAAGATTAATTGTGGAATTTATAAAAACTTTTTCCTGGGGATATCCACATTGAACAGTTGTATCTTTTATAGGTTTGTAACAAAACACAAAAATATTCAGCGCTTCCAGCTCAATCCAATGCAATATTACACCTATTTCAAATTTGTCCACCTTTGACAGGGTTTTCTCTGGCATATGCAGCTTCATAAAGGCAACTTTTCGTAACAAACTGACAACATACCTAACATCAACTTTGTCAGAAATTGTCACTTTCTTCGCATTACGCTTTGCTTTCAGAACCTAAAGAACAGCCAAATTGGACAATGAGGAAGAAGACAAGACATTATTTTTAGTAAATTGATTCTTATGTTCCTTTTAATAAACCAAGCTAGTGTGCAAATATAATAAAGATATTCCACCATTTAGGTATGCCACATGAAATGACAAATTTTCCACATTTTCGACAAGGATCATAAGTAAAATATTTTGAAATATTTTTTGCATTTTGAGTAAGAGAAGAAGTAAATTTAAATTGTTAGGTTTAAAAGTAGAATAATTAAAAGTACTTGCATGCATTATTCAATTATTTTTTGTCCATTTTGTGGTTGTTGATTTTACTGGGGAGTTGCTCTGATCCAAGAATAAAATCAGATGCTGACCAAGGTCAGCTTGGAGTGGTGGAATAGGATTCAAACCCCTGACAAAATGAAAGGCAAACCCATTGGCATATGCAGCTGTGGAAGCACACAATAGTCAAGTCACTCAAGAAAGCTATATAACCAAGGAATCGTCACCTTCGGAGAGCCACACTTGCACCCTTGCACTGTGCGGTGGCCTACTTTCTTACAGTTGTAAACCCTCGCGTATTTGTATATCACATGATAAGAGAGTCTGGACTTGTGTCCCTTCTTCAGTATACCTATACAGACGGAAGAACAATTAGACAGAGAGACAAACGAAAAGAGGCAGAGCAGACAAATACAAATCAGGCTCAATGTAATCTACTCTGTACATGAAAGAAGACCACAAATGTGTTCGCTACTTTAGAAACCATCTATCAGAACTTTTCAAACAAAGTTGCTACTCTGGGGAAATCAAATATCAAAAGGCAATACTGTGCATTTTCCATGTTTTACTGATTGTGCAAATATCAAGAAGTGCACGGAATAAATAACTGTATTGAAAGTAGAGTTCCAGTCCAGGTTTTCAGATTTACTGCTCATGTCAAATACAAGCCCATATGTATCTTCTCCTTCAGATTCCAATAATCCAACTTTGAAGGCAAGCATTAGCTTGCTCTTTTCCATTTCCTCCTCTTATAGTTTGGGAACTCCCAAGAAACTTTTCATCTCCAGCGCCTGAAACAAGGATTGCAATTCTGCCCAATTTCAGGCTGGTCTGGACACGATCTGTTAAAAGTTTGCCATCCCAGTGCAAAAGGAGAAGAACCTTGGTCGAATATGATAATTATTGACATTGTATTGGAAAATGGTTTTACTAGTGCAGTATATTACCATATATATTCAGAGATAGAAGTAACAGTTCATAGCAAGTAAACTGTTGGTAACAAGTTTCGATAGCAAGTTTTCATAGGTGCCAGTTGTCTATGCTGCCTATTCACATCTTTCTCAGTAGTTTTCTTCAAAGTAGGATGGAATGCCATGTCCAGAATAAAGTAGGTGGCAATCAGACAGCAGAGAGCCTGTGGAAGGAACACAATCTGTGACACCACTTCTTTGCCATCCGCTCAGAAATAGTTGATCAGAAATAGAATTTGCTGTTTAACTAATCCATTAGAATGTTATCACATTTATCTCAATAGCTCATTCTGGAGTCTAACTACATATATATATTGGAGCCTTCTCCGGTGGCTCCAAATCAAACACACAACTTTGTAAAAAACATAATGCTTTCCTCAAAGTAGAAGGGAATGCAATGTCCAGAATGAAGTAGGTTGCAATCAGACAGCAGAGAGCTTGTGGCAGATCCACAATCTGTGACACCACTTCTTTGCCATCCGCTCAGAAATAGTTGATCAGAAATAGAATTTGCTTTTTAACTAATCCATTAGAATGTTATCACATGTTTCTGTATAGTTCATTTTGGAGTCTAACTTCAGATATTGGAGCCTTATCCAGTGGCTCCAAATCAAACA